>JAUUIK010105841.1:0-15939 GCA_032270385.1 Urticina crassicornis | reverse complement strand
CCCCCGCCCCCCCCCCCCCCCCGCATAATGGTTTCTCTCAATAGCAAAGCTCTGGTACTTTGAAAAACGTTCCGAAAAGTGACGCGTTTAATTGACAAAGCGTAGATATAATGATAAAACCCAGCCCACACGGTAGGCTAAATTGTTATACAGATACTTGCTGCCTATATGTATACCTTCTTTCTAGCGCCGGATGATACGCTTAATCTGAAGTTCCTCTTTTGACGAAAAAAAACACGATTTACTAGTTGACGAATTCTCCAAACGTTTTCTAGTAAAATCTAGCTTTAAAATGTAGTCAGGCCAGCTTCGGAAAACTGTTCATTAGATAACTGAACCACGCACTTAATATAATACACTTCAAATGCATAATATAGGATTTGACGATACATTTTACACTGCAAAAATGGAATGTTGTCATTTAGAATCAGATACATAAACCTAGGACAAAGGCTTTTATTCTCTTAATTTTTTTTTGCAACTTGTCTCGCAAATGTCAATTTGTTTGTTTGTTTGTTTACAAACACTGATGACTTACTTTCAATCACAAACGTATACGTGTCATGAAACTAAACAGAAATATTTTAAAAATGAATGCTCCAGTGATGTGTTGTTTATTGTCATGATAAACAATGTGAAAAACACTGATCAAAGGTCATGTGTATTTTTTTGCTTGGTCCTTATTACTGTCAATATTATCAAAGCTTGTTGACGTCATGAGACGAAGAAAAGGCATTGTAGAGTCGGTGATACTAGGATGTTCCATCTTGATTATGTTAAGTACTTTTCTTTTGAATCCCAGACTAATGGCTGAATTCCAGTACTCATCTTTTTAATATCAACATATTACACTGCTTAGTAACACATGCATAAGATGATCCATAGTACGACGAATCGTGCAGATATATAGCTGATTCCTCGTTCATAACAAGGAACTCTATAAGGTTCGATCCTATTTTAACACAGCAGGCTTACAGCGGCTCCTAAAACTGATTGCCTTAAGTCGCAATTCAACGACAATAGGCGAAATAAGGCAACGTAAGCTGACTTAAGTAGGTAGGATCAGTGGTAGTAGAATGGGTCAGTCCATGGTGTCATATTAAGTTGAAATCAGCCTGTGGATGGCAACTTCGATGTGTTTAGAACTAGAATGTATCTACCTTGAAAAAATAGTTGCGAAGTATACGTGAATGTGGTGCTTTTCAAACATATTCATGTTAGTTGCTGCACCAAAACTTTGGAATGCCCTGCCAACTTGAAAGAAAGCACAAACATTGACGGTTTTAAAAAATATTTAAAGACATTATTATTTAGAGAATCTTACTCATAATTTTTCCATTTTTTATCATTATTATATTATTATATATATATATTTAAATGTTTTCTTTTTATATTTTCACCCAGGTGTAAAACGCGCTGAGATCAAAAATTTAGTGCATTAAATAAGAACCATATATTATTATTTTTATTATTATTAGATCCCGCAAAGTTCTTTAGAACTGATTACTCTAAGTATGAGCACGATATATTGCTTCATCTCCCTTACTTATAGTAGAATGCATGCATTATCTTTATCATAAAGGTTGTACTTACGAAACGTTTTCGTAAGCACAAGTTATCTCTCTCAGATCGAGTTATTTTTATAATTTGTTTGGTTAGTGTCATCTTTGCCTAACTATCAAATTTTGAATTTCAGAAGACAAGTAGGATCAAAGCAGAACTCTAGATATGTTTTCTCTGTCGACTATTCATTTGGTCTTGGTGTTGCTACCAGTATGGCTTATACAAAATGGCTTGTCTTTGGAACTAAACGGGGACATAACAGGGACCCGGAACCTGACCAAAGCTAATTCACCGTTCAAAGTAACGTCGGACCTCGTCGTTACTAAAGACGCGACCTTGAATGTCGAGCCTGGTACACAAATCCAGTTTGCTTCAGGAGTGGGTCTCAAAGTTCACGGTACCCTTAACTCCCAAGGAACATCAACAAACCGAATAACGTTTACAAAAATTCAGGTAAACGGAAGCGTAGATTTAGACAACATAAACGGCAGCGTTCCTTACAACGAAGGAATTAGGCTAGCTGGTGGTGCTAACTACAAGATTGGTCGGCTAGAGCTGTTCGTCAATAATCAGTGGGGGACAGTGTGTAATGATGCTTGGGACATGCGAGACACACAAGTGGCTTGCAGACAGCTAGGATTTCTTGGAGCGAAAAGATTTTATACTCATAGCGGTGGTACTGGGAATATTTGGTTGGACGACGTTAACTGTAAAGGAACTGAATCGAACTTATTGCAGTGTTCTCATCGAGGGATAGGCAGTCATAACTGTCGTGAGTATATAGACTCAGTAATAGACTATGCCTAGCATCGGCTAGCTCTACTGGGTTCTTAATTGTTGAATACTCAACAACATTAGATGAATGCTTAGCACTTATATCTTAAATTGCGTGTGTTTGTTTTTGGGGTGGGGGGTGGGGAGGGTTGAACAAGGACATCGAAGAGCAGATCATGAAAAGGAACTACTACATTGTACCTAACTACCTGGCCTAAACATAATTAGCTATATATAGGTAGTTCTAATTATTGAACATGAAAACAATAGTTATTGAATTCAATACCAAGCAACCCAAATTAAAATTAAAAAACATATCAATGCTATATAAAAAAAAAGGCTTTGAAAATATTTAACAAATTTAAGAATCTAATATAAAACGATACAAATAATTTGTTAGGACACAATGACGACATTGGTATCGAATGCCACACTCTCCTTCCACTTCTCGCTGACAAGCTCTACTGGAGTGGTATCGAGTACAAAGACACAGCGACCCCAAGCCAGCTGAAATACATTGACATCGACAAAGCCTTTATTGGTATAAAAGGAAACAAGGTCTTGCCTTCTTTCCACAATCTTACAATAAAAGACTCGGCCAAGGGAATAGAGTCCACTGGATTGGAAAATCCACTTACTATCAGTGACATCATAGTCCAAGGAAGTTTGATCAAAGGAGTCGATATAACTTCAAGTCACGTGACTATTGAAATAAATAATACTCAAGTGACAAATACGAAAAGTGGATATGGCTTTGGATACTCGAGGATAAAGACCACGCACGTAAACTTATTGGACGTTAACCCAACTTCTGTGGTGTATCCACTCTATTTGTCTGTTGTGGCAAAACCTGGCAAAAATCAGAATGAAATAAAGGTAAGACTTTTTTGTTTAGAAAAATTGTATGCTTATAACCCCATTGGCTTCCTGCGCCAACAATGGCGGCCACAAAATGCTGCTCTCTGAAATAATTTTAGTTTTTTAGTTTTCTCGTAGCATCTCACTGCTCATATAAGTCAAGGTATTTGTTAAGGTTATACCGTTCTGGATTTATAAGTTTCCTAAATTAACAATTTGGTGGTGAATTCTGGATAATTTCTCGTTAACTAATTTCATTTAAAACATTTCTGTTCAAAACTGCTTATAATTCAAATTAATGATTATTTTAATAACTAGTTTATAATTTTTCTACACATCGTATTTTCCTATTCTGTTTTTATTTCATGCGCCTAGAGCTTGTTTGGATAGGCGCAATATTAATAAATATTATTATTGTTATTATTATTATTGTTATATACTGAAGTAACTGAAGTAAAGAAGCTAGCTAGCTTTTAATGATTGGAAGAAATAGTCTGCCGAAGCAGCGCACGGAATTCGAAGCTGGAGAGGAATGTTTGGTAATAATTATTGATTATTGTGCTAGAACATTTAGTTAAGCTTTAGTTTGTCTTGTTAGGTATTCAAGACTTCTCCCGGCAATACATTCACACTTCACTTCCAGTCCTTGAGTGGTAGTGGATACTCTATCGAAGCAAGAGACGGGAACAACATCAATGGAACACTTCTATCAAGCGCGACTCAAAGGGATAGTGGACAAGCTGTGAAGCCTGCTGCCACCACAGGTCACGTGTTGTGGCTACGATATCGTTACAGTGGCAGTTCTGCAGCTGCAATAAAACTTATTTTAACAGACAGTGCAGGTAAATTATGCGGGTATAAACCAGCAATCTTTAATTTAGAGAAAGTATTCCTTTATCATTTCTCCAATTTACGAGTTTCTCGGAAATGACACTTGTAAGAAATGGCCCTGACCAATGTACTCCATATTGCACTGTGCTTACAGTGTAAAGCTGCAATATCGTACAGGCGCACAGTTTCTGTTTCAACCTCAAGCATTTGTGTTATCGTATATATGGCATAAACGAGCCATATGTATTATTTATCATTTCTCCAATTGAGTCTTTCGGCACCAACTTATTATAGCGCACATGTAAAACAATGGGCCTAACCGTGTTACTGTTTCAATACTCAAGTACTGATTTGTAATTGTCTTAGTTCGCCAGTAGTAACTGTATGTTACCTACAATACATATCTTTCTCGTATGCTTACCCTATTGCGCTTCCTTCATTGCACACATGCATATAATTGCATTTACAGATGAATAGTATCAAACTAGTAATCAACCTTATTTACATTTTTTCTAATCCAGACACAACATCGTTAACGATCCTCAATTCCAAGTTTACAGACAACCAAGGGGCTGGCCTGGCAATAAAAGATGTCATTAACCGAATACACATAGCTAGCACCGACTTCTCCAGCAACAAACTTGACGGAATAACCATCGAAAATATTGCAGGCACGTTTTCAGGTTCGAAACTACGCTTTACTAAAAACAACGGTAATGGTGCTGCTTTTTACCATTCAAGTATTTCACGCAGTACTCTTAATAACGTCACAGCTCTCGATAATCATCAGAAAGGAATATTTTGGCACATCACATCGATCATATGCAACATAACGTACGCCAGTCTTGTGCGCAATTACCATCAAGGATTGGCGGCAAGTAGAGTTGCAGGGATGTTAAACCTGGGCGTCTGTAACGTATCGGATAATCAGCTCAGTGGAGTCGAGATCTACGACGGTTCAGCTTCTGTAAGCATCTATTCTTCGCATATTCGACGAAACAGAAATAATGGGTTTAAACTATGGAATCAAGGTGGTGAACACAAATTCGTGGGTTCTTTCATTGAGAAAAATAATCAGCATGGTATCCATATGTATGATGTGCAGTCCACGTCGGGCAGTAATAGTATCCCTCGAAGGCAGTTTACTGGACTTGATGTAATAGGAACTCAAGTTACTGACAATCTACAAAATGGAATATATGCTTCTCCTGCTTGCCAACATATTGGGGGCTCAACCGAAAATGTGTCAATTGCGATAATGCACAGCGATGTTAATAATAATTCCCAAGGAGGCATGCGCTTGGCCCCAACCTACTGCTCTTGGGGTTCACGTTACAAACGGGTATCGCTGTTGATGTCACATAATGACCTGAGAGAAAATAAAAATCAAGCGTTCTACGCCTCATGTGCAGCACTTTATAGACTAAAAGCAGATATAAAGGAAAACACGTTTCACAACACTTCTGGTCAGGTCATTGTAATCACCGATCAGCACAACTGCGTCCCAACAAAAGTGAGAACTCCTGTGGAGGTCAACATGACTCGAAATAATTTTCTTGAAAATCGTGGCACCAATGTTGTTTACATAGATTTCATGGGTTTTCCTGAAATTCGCAAAGCTAATGTCGGAGATAACGTCTTTGAAGGAAATGAAGTATTGTTCCTTTTTCCAAACTTATACCGAAGGTCTGTAGACAAAGCTTTAGTCGTTTTCAAGACAGGAACCTATACATTTCAAGAAAATTCATTTAAAATGAATGATTATCGCTATCTGTTTTCTACAATGTATTTTAATCATCGAAGTGTTATTGACGCAAGATTTAATTGGTGGGACACAAACAAGGAATGTGAAATAGGAGACAAAATATTTGATTTCCATGATAGAGTTCAGCTTGCTAAAGTCAACTTTTTCCCTTATTTCCTCTCCTCGAACAACACCAACGTTGCTACTACAAGTACACCACAAATGAGCTGTTTTCTAAAAGATCATACAATAGGCGGTGCCTTGGACGGAGTACTATCATTACCACCTAGCTCTTTACCATATACGGTGCGGAACGACATACTTATTTTACAGAATGGTTCTCTGTGGATTTCTAGTAATACTACTGTAATATTCCCTGCCCGTGCTGCTGTGTTAGTGCAAGGAGAACTTCATGTGTTGGGAAAAAAGCGAGAAACAGTGAAATTCGTCATGGAGAAATACAGCGGTAATATTCGTCTTTCTGGTGGTGTAGGACCTTGGGAAGGAGTTTTAGAACTCTCCTTTAATAACACGTGGGTCCCAGTATGTACTGGATATAATGGGTTCTCAGCCGAAGGAAAAATTGTTTGTCAGCAGCTTGGGTTTGAATATTACACAAGATATACAAATGTTCCCCCAAAAGCAAGTGATAACCTTTTTGTATCGAATATCCGATGTCTTAAGTCCAATCAAGATGATATTACTCTGTGCAACAGGGAAAAATGGACATTTGGAAGGAGCTGTAGCCGTGTTGCACATGTATATTGTCAAAGAAATTACTGGTCAGGAGTACATCTTGCTGTAAGCAACAAACAAAGTGAACTTCATCATATGGACATTAGTGACGCTGGATTTAATTATAGGAACGACATAGCACTTCCAGGTTATGCCTTACGTATTGACTTTGATCATCATAACATCAGTACCATCAATATCAATTCTTCTTTGGGTATTGGAGTTCAAATTTTGTTCCCAAGTCCTTTTCTTAAAAAGTCCTTCATGCCAGATTCTCGGATTTCCCACACTGCATCTGTTGGTGTGTGGCTTGGGTCACCTTATTTAAGACTGACTGATGTCGAGGTGGAATCAACTGCAGCAGCTGGTTTTCAGTTCTCAAGCCAATGGGATGCGTCCAGTTCTCATGCTGCTCAATTTCTTAGTCCAAATGTTAAGACGGAAAATGATGTGTGCTCTAATAACTTCACATACTTGAAAGGAAATCAGATTGCCTATCTCTTCTCAAACATGCCCTCAACACCTGCTATTGCCTGCGAACACCTGATTGTCACAGATCCAGGTTACAAATTGGGAATTCAAGTTCTACAGTTCTCATTCCCGTACCGCACTTCCCTCCATGCATTTAATGGAAATAGCAGTAACTCTGAACAAGTATGGAAGATAGAGACATTCAATGCACAAGATCGACGCGCATTCAATTCATCGCAGAATGAAATGCTTTTGCGATTTGGAAAACAGAATGGGTATTCGGCATCGTTTAATCTGCTATTGTTTTCAATAAAAGGTATCTTTCCTCCTATTTCCCTCTGCGTGTTATTTTTACTTTTCGATCGCAGAGTGGTCGTGGTTGTTGTTGTTGTTTGTCGTTGTATTTGGTTTCTATTGTTTATTATGTGTTGTCTTTTATTTGTGAAAGTAATGCTGTTAGGCTTTCGTTGTTATTTCTATTACTTTGTGTCTTTTTGTCTTTCAGAGGATGTCAATCCCTATGAAAGCTTCATAGAAATTATAAACTCCAGATTTAACATCAATAGAGGCATTTATATATATGGCAACATAATCCAACAGTTCACGTTGGTCAATTGCAGCATAACGAGGTCAAGTCAGTATCTTAGCATACAACCAAAAAGGATAACAGTTGGAGTAATGCACAATGTAACTCTAAACAATAACGCTTATGGAATAATGTTGGAATGTTTCACAGGGACATTCAGCATTTATGGGTCAAGCATCAACGAAACGAAACATAATGGGCTATATCTAAGGTTGAATTGTAATGGGGAGAGACATGTCAGTTTTAAGAACTCTAGCATAACTCATAGCGGTAGCTGTGCGTTTGTTGTTCAAGGTGGAACTATGAAGGCCAGGATCATTGCACAGTACAGTACGTTTGGGTTGAACAGGAATGGAGCAATTCACTTTGTGAACTATTACGCTACAACAGTATCTTTAGTTTTTGACTCAAATCTGTTTGTGCAAAACTTTGGACCAACCGCCAAAATTGCAGTGTCAAGAAGCCGTGAAACAGAGTGGGTGTTTACAGGAAATACCTTTGAAGGCAATACTGGTATTGCAGTTATAGCCTCTGGTACAAGTAGTGGTGTCCATGCCTCAATACGAGTAAAGGGAAATGTCTTTAGAGACAACCGGTGTAAAGACAAAGCTGTAATCGATATGAGACACCAAATTGGTGGTTTAGAAGTATCTGAGAACATATTTCAGTTCAACGACGGGGCTATATTGTTCATTGAAGGTACAGCAACGGCTGAACATATTGTCTTAGATGCCAATCTCTTTGAAAGCAATAACTGTTCTTTGAGGGAGATTGTTTCATTCTTAAGAATTGAAGGAACGTCTGATTTATGTAACAACATATTTGTCCGTAACAATGCCAAGGGTATAGTGCTGTTACAATCAGTACATACCATCTACCTAAACCAACAATATAAAAGGCTTTCAGTTATCAACAACACATTTGCAGAGAACATCATGGTTGGAGGTGGTTCAACATATCTGACACATTCCTGTGTTTTACGGTTAAGAGGACTTCTTCAGTACAAAATACCAGAGTTTTATTATAACAGATTTGTAAACCCAGACTTCGAGAAGGAATTCTGTCTCGATGTTCCAGCTCGTATGCAGATTAACTCCCTCAATGTGAGCCATAACTGGTGGGGTACGTCAGACAATGACTATATAAGCCAAAGAGTTGTAGACTTTGATGATAACCATGACTACGCGGTTGCCCACACTTCGCCCTATCTGACAAGCTACAACGATTTTGAAACAGTTTTGTCTGCCGAAGAAGTAAGTGGTTTGAAGGGAAACAAACTTGGAGGCCGTTTGTTTAAATCTTTCATTCTCAGAGATGATGGAAGTCCTTACGACGTTACATCGGACTTGACTGTTCTCTCAAACGTCGTTCTTACAATAGAGCCAAATGTGGAGTTAAGGTTGTATCCAGGAGTCAGTCTACTTGTTATAGGAACTTTTATTGCGAATGGAACAAAGGAAAGAAAAATAAAGTTCACCGTAGCTAAACCAAAAGTAATCAAAAATGTGCGCTTGCAAGATGGGACGTTTCCTTGGCAAGGCCGTCTCGAAATTTATCATGGAAATCAATGGATGCCCGTATGTTGGCCAAAGGGGAACTGGAATCAAGAAAATGCAAAAATGATCTGCAAAGAGCTCGGGTACTCTCCCTCGACAGACATAAAGTTGACCAAGTTTGAGTTTGGACCAAAAGAACCTTGGCCTTTCAAGTTACGTTGTCATGGAAACGAATCATCGTTGAGTGAGTGTCAGGTGATAGATCATTCTTTTATTTGTAATACATCGGAATTTGTTGGGTTGAAATGTGAGGGAAAACCATGGGGAAACATCCGATTCGTAGAATCAAATGAAACTGGGTCTGCCCAAGAAAGATCTATTTTGGAACATATCGAAATTAGCCACTGTGGCGGGCACTTCAATTCTAACGTATCAGCGATAGAAAATGTTATAAGAACACCAAAGATAAACTTCATCAATGTACAAAACTGCACTTGTGGTGGCCTGCGGTATTTCTTGCCAAAGAACAGAATTAGTGTTTCCAAAAGTGAGTTTACAAATCTTCAAGGAGACGGTTTCAGCGTTATTAAAGCAGGCTATGGGGTCACTTTAGAAGGAAGTATTCTAAAACATAACCATCATGGTATTGTCTTTGATGAACCTCAAAAAGGCAACATACCTTCAGTTCATTACGGAAGATTAATGATCTGCGATTCCAAGAAAAAAATTGACCTCAAAAGAAAAATTATTGTATACTTTGGGCTAAACGATCTTGAACCCTCCACAGCAAGTGAGACTTGTCGAAAAGATTTCTACGTACCAAAAGAAAGTGTTGTCCGCATTCAACTACTCTACTACCAAGGAACTCAAACAATAACTATATATGATAAGAGAGGGATGGTATTGATAAGGAGAGACAACAACGCCATGAAAGCAATTTTGTTCAAGGAACTTTTCTTGGCTGATAGAGGAAACATCGAGTGGTACGGACATGTTAACTCTAAAGTCATATTAGAGGTAGACGTGGTTAAGAAGAAGACATCAGGTAATGTTTCATAATAAAGCGTTAACCACACTAATCACTGTCTAGGTTGTATATTTAGGTTGTTGTACCATCGTGCCTCAGTCTCATGTGCCTTTTAAATAACTGACTGAAATGGGATATATTGCAGCTCAACAGTAGCAAGTCGTGATTCTGAACTTATTCAGTCGAACATTTTAGAGAAGGCAAGGCAGATGCATAAAATATTTTCGTTCATTAAAAGTTTGACGTTTTCATCAAACTGAACGTCCAAAGACGTAATTCTCATTAACACTTTACGATCTAAACTGCCTACTGAATAACTGAATCTACTGTCGAACGTTCAATGACTTGATGTTCACAGTATTTTGGTTCGGCTTATAAGATGTTCTATGCTTGATTAAGGCCTTAGCCAGTGTACATGTGTTTCCTATTTTCATGGCCAAATGTATACTATAGTCAATTTCAAAATGTTTCAGATTTACCCTGCAGTTTCGAAAATGGAATGTGTGGCTGGCAGTCATTTAGTAATATGACTATCAATGGCATCAACATGACAACGATATGGAGAGTAACCCCAGACCGGTACACGTACATATACCAATCTCAACCAGATAATTCCTTTTTCTCTAGAAACGGTAAGTATTGCGGCAAGTTATTATGAAAGAGCTTGTCATCAAATAGGATATGTATTTGTTTGGGTGATTTTTAGTAACCGTTAATTTTGGTTTATCAGAGAAATTCACAGAAAGCTATTTTTCAGCATACTTTTATGGGAGATTACAGTGTATTGAATCCAGTAGAATGGTCTGTTGGGTTAGCTGATCCATCTGCGTGAGCTGCGCAAGTTGTGTTGATCAGGCCTATGGGTAGGGTAGATGGAGCATGCAGTTTGGAATTTGGGGTAGCTGTTTTAAAAGATGAACTGAAAGATGCGCTTTCGAGAAGGCTCTGTCATATATAACTGATTTGATTTTAACTTGTTCGCTGTTTACAACATCCGCAAACATAACTCCACACAGGAAAATTGCGTACTATAAGAAAAGAGAAAAATAAAAACATTCATTTAAGAGCTCCATCTTGCCCACAACATTGACTAACGATTCATATATTTTACTGACCATCAGGGAAGGTGATAGCAATTGGTAACAATAAATGGCCAACTGGTACAGGTTTGGCATCGCTTGTCAGTCCATTACTACGCTTACGATCAGATGTTTGCAACCTGGTCTTTTACTACAGGCTTGGAAGAGGTGGAAAGTCATCTTTAGTTCTATTTTTACAAAAAGGAAGAAAGAATTTTGACAGCTCTGTAAAACTCGTGCCTTTTTGGAAACCAAAATCCTCCGAAGTTCTCCAGTGGACAAAAGTTGTGCTTGACCTGCCTAAAGATTTGATGGAGTATCGAATAGTGTTTGTTGGATCATACAATACCAGTACCAACTACCGCTATAGGAATTTTGTCACTCTTGATGATATTGAGATCCAAAACTGTGCAAGAGGTATGATGTAAAATTTTCTTGAAATATTTGTATTTCGATAACAATATTTCGTGCTCCCATGAAAGAAAGAATTGCGACAACTGAAAAAAATGCTTGTCGCCAGAAAAAACATTTTTCATAAAAAACGCTCATACTCATCATTCTCCTCAATAACAAGTTCTTATATTTGTTGCAGAAAATCACCAAGTCCTGAATAATATAATTAGTGACAATGGCGGACATGCCATTATATACCGGTCGACGCCAAATACAAGAGATACTCTTTCCGTAATAAGAAACAAGATTTTAGGTAATGGTAACTCCATTTTGGTGAAACCTTCCACTAGTACTGGTGCTGTGTTTGTAGAGATAAAAGATAAGTCCTTCCTATTGTCCAATAACCACATCGCTGGTAACAAGATTGGTGGTGTATATTTGAGAACAGAAACGAGTGATGGCCAAACCTTCAAAGGGAGAAAGTCAAAAGAGAGCTGGATCTATGGAAATACGTTTTTACAGAATGGTAAAGAAGCGATATATCTTGTGTCCAATAAAGGCATTGCTTCTGATGTTGTGTACATCAAAAATAACTCATTGTTGAGTAATTATGGTAAGGGGTATGGTGACAGTAAGCACAGCATCGTCAAGGTCAAAGACGTGTTCTCACAGATCGAAGGTAATTTCTTTTTCAACAATTCTGGCCTCGTCATCATGGACTACGGTTTCTCTAACAAAGACTATAATGGACTACAATGTATAAAGAATACATTTTACCTAAACTTTGGAACAGCACGAGAATATGGTGCAACCATTCGCACAAATGGACCTATCCAGTATCACTCTAATAACCTGAAGAATCCCTATAATCTTTACGAGATGGATACAACCCTTTCTGCAGTCACAGATCCTGTGAATGCTACAATGAATTGGTTTGGATTTGGTTTGAAACCAACGGTCAAGTCAAGACTACGTGATGACGACGTCGATTATCGTTTACCAAAAGCCTTGTTCGAACCTTTTGTCAGGATACAACCAAGAAATATTCTCTCTTGTGAGTAACTAGTAGTTCTGTGATTCTTATGATGGGATTCAGTAGGGTTCTGAAACTTTCTTCATAACTGATATGTTTCTGGGGAAGCTCATATATGGGAGTATAATCTACTGCACCCACTTACCTTGTCGTTGTTCCTATGTTGTTGTAGAGAGGTGTAACAGACTGAATTACAAATTTTGTAAGAGCAGTTTAACTGTAGCTTGTACAACGCACTATGCTTATCTTCGTCGATTTACCTTTCAGTCGGCTGTCCCGCTGAGTGGATGAACGCGGGCTCGACGTGTTATGTGTTTCGTGCTGGTGTCCAGTCCTTTAAGGAAGCAGATGCATATTGTAAGGTATGTAAACAAAGTCTTATATATTGGAGTCTTATATTTTTTAAATGATATATATTGATAATTATACATATAACCGTATGTATTAAAATCAGCGTGCATATATATTGGACTGTTTTTACAACATTTATTGCAAAACCTTTTATAGTATTACGGTGGACATATCCTCTCGTCAAGTTCGCCAGGCGATAGAGAGCTGCTAGTTATGTTAATGGTGAATAGAGTACCAAATGGTGATCCACCTGTACCTATATGGATTGTAACTGAGGACATACAACAACAGGTGAATAAGTATTTGTATAACTAGACATAATGAATTTCAGATCGAATAAATACCTCTTATTAACCGAGTGCGAGGTCCGTACCGCAAATTATTAACCGAGTTTTTTCCACTGCCTTATGGCCCAAGCATTATGTAAAATGTGGTCAAGAAAATATATTTGTGACACGGGTTGAGTCCCTAACCAGGCATCATGTGAGTTAACATTGAGTTCGTTACCTTGTTCCCTTTCTTAGTCTTGCTCAATGTTTTTAGCCCTTTCTCCTTTCTATCGGCTCTTAGAGCCTCTTGTTCAAACACTGATTAGGAAACTAATTATTTCATTCGTTATCTTTGAATAGATAAATATATCTTGATTTGTTTGATTGAAATAAGAATGCATTTTGACTAGGGTGCTGTTGAATGCAAGGTTTTCACTCACGAAGAAAATATCCAGGACGTACCTTGTAATAGCCATTACTCGTTTGCTTGTAGCAGAAATGCTGGTAAGTTGATTCATATCATGATAAACTGGTTTCGTATTCATGAAACTACATCATTCGACATTTAGAAATACAAAATGGTTAGCGCTTAGTACATTCTTCGATGCACAATTTTCGATGGATGCACGAGGAAGTCTGGTAAAATATAAAAGAAAAGCATAAAAATATAAATATAATAACAAAATTGCAATATCAAATTAAAATTTGTTTGCCTAAATATATATCATTTAAGAAAATGTCTCTTATTTTGTTATGTACGGTTGTTACCGATTATGAAGCCCTCTATAGCATATGTCTTTTCTACAAAAGTATTGTATGTGGAATGTTTTTAGTAATTCGCTGTCCAAACGGCTGTTTCCATAATGGCGATTGCATTGGATCCACGTGTTTCTGCTATCGAGGATGGACTGGAGAAGACTGTTCAAAATACCACTGCCGAGACGTTCACGACTGCTCTGGCTTTGGCACATGTGTAGGACCAAACGTTTGCAAGTGTATATCGGGATTTCAAGGACGTGGTTGTACTTATTCATATTGTGGAAAATATGAAAGGTGTTCAACTTGTGCAACTGATCCAAACTGTGGATGGTGTGACGAACTGCAGCAATGTCTGCCGGGTAATTATTCAAGGCCCCACCAGAGGAGCTGTCCAGACTGGTTCTACTATAACTGCTACACCGTTGGTGGCGTGAACCACTGCTCCAATAACATACAGGTATGTATTAACTCCTAATAAATCCGTAATGAATAAAATACCCAGATTAAATACATTTGTTTGTGTATTTGTTTTGCCGTTTGTTTCAGCGAGTGGATTGTCACAGGAAACAGTGTAATGTGACTCGAGACGATTCTAACAATGAATCCTGTACAAAATGTAAAGACCTTGAGAAATGTTACAACCTTGAGGTAAATGTCATCAATTTAAATATCATCAACTGTAATTAAAAGATAAAGGATGCTATTGACATCACCCCTTCACATAAGTGTTCTTCCAGGAGGCCAACGGTACGCCCTCTAACCCCTCTCTCCATCAGTGCTCTGTTTTGAGGTATTCAAAGCTATAGCTACACGGATCAGAGAGAAGAAGAATGAGAACAAGAGAGTGAGGTCACTGAGGATCAAACCATGGATCTCCAGCTTAGCAGGCAGCTAGCGGACCAACCAACTAAGCCACACTTTCTACTTTATTCCTTTATCTAAACCTTACACACACTTTCCGAGGGAAATGACATTGACATCATAGGATAAATACTATGAAGAGGGCGATGATAGCAAGCCTAAATCGTCTCTTACATATAATATATATTCTTTTTTGTCTGTTTCGACATTCTGAAAAATTTAGAAAGAAGGGAAGTGTCGTTCTTGGAATATCAGCCGTTGTCCACATGGATTGGTACACGTCGACTACTCAGACAAAAGCAGAATCAACAGCACGCAGTTACGCAGCAATGTCAAGGTTATCGATCCCAATAAAAGCACAATATACAATTGCCCAGTACTCCTCCCCGGGAAAGATGAGATTACTTCGGTCTTTGTTGCACCAAGGGAACTGGGAATTAAGGTTGGTCACGTGGTTGCAAGTAAACAGGCAGGAGGTATGATGCACAAAGTGAATCAGACAAATCAATTAGGTAAGGGTTTATCCTTAATCTGATGCGCAAATGTCTGCCTTGAAACATTCCTGTATGCAGGGATGTTGTCAATATCACATGACACTGACAAAACTGTGGATCTTGAATTAAGAAAAATACTCATCGAACGTTTCGAAATCCCTAAGGTCCATACACGATAGTACTTGGCGAGCAAGCTAAACTAGAAGATGTCGTGGAATACGCAGACTTTGAGTTAACTGTCGACCCTGAGCGCATCATAGATGAGGTCACAGAAGAGGATCCACCAGACAGACAACAAATATATGGACTGATTTATGGAAATATTAAATTACACAATACAACGTTGCACGTATTACCTTTGGGTAAGCTGTCTGAGTAAGCTGGTAAAAGAAGCTTGTTTTGTACTTTACTTTCAGATTCTTTCCTATCTGCTTAAGAAGCAGCCATATATATCAGTTATGCCTAGGAAAATATCAATCATATTTATCATATCAATGTTTAGTTTAAACTGAAACTACAACAAATCAAAGTTAAGGTACCCCTTTATGTTTTACAGATAAGTACATCTACAAGTGTGTTGGACATTTATACCAGATCGGCGCGGAAAATATTGTT
>JAUUIK010105509.1:0-11957 GCA_032270385.1 Urticina crassicornis | reverse complement strand
GGTCAGTAGGTGGTCAGTGGTCAGTCAGTGGGTAGTAGGTGGTCAGTAGGTGGGCGGTCAGTGGGCGGTCAGTGGGCGGTCAGTGGGCAGTCAGTGGGTGGTTGGGGGATGGTTGGTGGGCGGTCAGTAGGTAATCAGTCAGTAGGTGGTTGGTCAGTACATATAGGCGGTCGGTCAGTCGGTAGTTGGTGGTCAGTAGGTAATCAGTCAGTAGGTGGTTAGTGGGCGGTCAGTAGGTGGTTGGTCAGTCGCGTCGTCAGTCGGTGGTCAGTAGGTGGTTGGTCAGCTGGTAGAGGATTGATTATGTTACATTTTCTTACTATTTTACTTGTCATCTTTGCTAGTCTCTTTTTCTTCTTATGTAGTGGTTTAGATTCTATAATCATTTCCTCTAGTTCATAAGTTGGGTCACAGTTCAGATGATCCTTCTGAAAACCAAATAACACATACTTTAATGACCATGTCAATGTTCTAACTAGACGTTACTTTAATACAGTGACATTCATTTCATACCAATGGGAGGTTTTATGAAATCTTTTTTTGACGTCAAAATCTGACTGGCCGTCAAACCATCAACTTGTTTTGCACAAAAGTACACTTTTAACATCAATATAAACTCTCTACACTTCCTAATTGTCTACTAAACTGTGTGAATTTTTGATAAACACATATCCTATCTAATTGAAGCAAAACCAACAGATTTTGAAAATCCGATTCAAACAGTTTGCAGATTTTGATGGCCGGCCAGCACGTCACACATAAAACCTCCCATAAACGGACATGTAATTATTACAGGACTAGTTGTAGAGTGGATTTTGTGTGAGTGAAAACTTGTGGTTTTGACAGTGGCCATTTTGTTGGGCAGGAACAGTGAAACATGAGAATTAATTTTATTTCCCAGAGGAAGAACTTTGAACTATTGTTTTGTCCTACAAGATGTCCACTGTGAGAACCCTCTATTACCGTATACATATTCAATTCATTATTTATCACTTACTGGTGGCACAAAGGTGGGTTTTACATTTTTGTTATAGACGTCATCCCAGTTGACTTGTTCCATTGCTTCTTGCTCTTTTAGACTTTCAATAGTACTTAACCTAAACCTAGGGTCTTGTTGAAGCAGCTTTGGAATAACACAAGATAACAAGGTTACTTAAGTTTGTAGCAGAACATTATCAAGATTAAGGAGGTTTCATCTGTTATTTGCAGAAAATCTATAATTTTGTCCAGATTTGATATTAACAGCGTGACTCCCAAATGTATGACCACTTTTAAAGTATTCACATTTTTCTCTGACTTCTCAAGTGCTCAACAACTACCAGAATGTTTATATTACCGTATTTAGACACCAGGGAACGTTTCATTTTGTTGCAAACTTTCAACCAATCAGAGAGCGCATTATATCTTATATATTTTATAATATTTAACATGCACTCTCACTGGTCAAACAGTTGCAACATGAGTATCTATATCAGAGGACAGAGAAACTCTGTGCAAGCTTGCACATTTCATTGCTTCAAAATGTTTTACAAAAAAAACATGTAAAAAAAAAAACAATGGTAAACATTCTGGAAGTTGAAGAGCTCTTGGAAGTCAAAGAAATACTCAGCTACACCTTGTGGTCCTGTTAAACTTCTCTTGAGCTCTACAACTCCCAGCATACGTATACAGTCCACAGCATATAGACACATGTTGCCATTTTATATTCCTTAAATATAATAATTACAGACTAAAAGCATACCTTTTGAAGAATACTGGTCATAGATTTGGACCAGTTATTTGGGTAGTGTATTGATTCAGAAGAAAACATCTGATTGACATCTTGTACACTTGTATTGGCATGGATTTCATAAGGCCTCTGATGATACAAGAAACATTGGAAATATTAGTACTTCTCACTAAATTATTTTATTCCAAAGCAGCAATGTTGAGTTCCCTAATTTTTGGAAAAAACATGACTTTTCCATGGGTATTTTATGGTAATTGGTAACCTGCAGACTGGGTACTCAAGTGAACAGAGATTTACTTATAGTGCCCATAGGATATTACCCTGCGATGGGCACTACCTCAATACCTCAAAGGGTAGCACCATACCAGGCACACTGCCTTCATGTAATAATAATAATAATAATAATTTAATTACTTATAGAGCACTATTTACATATGCTGATCAACAGCACTTTACAAAATGTACAATAGAAATATTCAACCTAATACCATAACAACATAATAATAAATATATAGATATAGAATAATGAAATTAAAATAGAGCTAAAAAGTAAAACTAACATCTATAACTCTTTATCTAAAAATGTTTTAAAATCTGTTTTTTAAAAGGTGAGTCTTCAACTTCTGTTTGAAGACAGCAAGCGATTAGATTTCACGTAATTTGGCAGGCAAACTATTCCATAATGATGGAGCGGCTGCATGAAAAATTACAAGAAGTTCAACAAGAAGTTCAACAGTGTTCAGATTCTTGCCAGTGCCAAGCACTAAGCCCTATTTCCTATTGCCAAGATTACCTTTTTTGAAAAAGGGCCTTGAGCAAAATAAACTGACTTGACATTTTTTTTATTTTGTTTCCACTTGGTTTGACAGTTCAAAATTATTTTCCCCTGACATTCCAGAAATTTTGCCTGCTTTTTGGCCATTGTCAGTCAGCTATTTCAAGCCCTGCAGATGTATGTAAAACATTATCTAAAACACCACAAAACACTTTAATGGCCTTACCCTTCCTTTCAGCATTTCATAAGCACAGATGCCTAGACTCCACCAGTCTACAGAAAACCCATACCCCTGGGTCTCATTACAGGCCGTCTGGAATATCTCTGGTGCTGTGTTAATAAACAATAAACCAGTTAATTCTTAATAACAATTTTATAAGATATCCTCATGATCGGCAATACATAAGGACATTCGGCCTATCAGCTGCCAATTTAAGATTTTACAGAGTGCTAATGTGGAGATTTTTGAGTTGAAACACAAAGTGTGCTATTCCACTAGAAAATTTTTTTTTGGTAAATTACACCCAATGTCATATTTATATCTTATCATGATTTCAAAAAAAAATAATGAATTACGGTAATCCATGAATTTGTCAATTTAAGGACTTTTCTTCAACACAAATGTCTTTTTGAAATCCATTAACAAGGAATTCACTTCCTGGGAAGGAACCATTATATATTATCATGTCAAACTCACCAAGGATCTATCAATATTGAATGTATTAATGGAAAATAAGACCTCTAAATGTTGCAAATTGCACAAAGACTGTTTGTAAAACCATTTCTACTACAACAGAATCCTGCCACACAAATATTTATATCTTAAACACATGAATTCACTGCACTGCAAAATTATTTGAAAGTGAACCTTTTTTCTCAGGGTCAATTTACAATGGTTTATATAGAAATTAACACATATGGGCGCATCTTATCTTTGAGTGTTCAAGCTCGATATCTCATGAGTGAGTGCATACATGTGTTTAATTATTATATAAACATTTCACCCAAATCCAGAATTTTTCTTTTTGGAAATCACTGATTGACTAAAACTCTATATCAACAAACGTAAAAAAATATTACACATGTTCTGATATGATTTTTCTCAGTGGTGGAAATCCCTATAACACACTAGAGTTTATATAATAAATATACATATTGTAGATATAGAGTGATTTCCCTAAGTCAATGAAATTGATATTAATCAAATAGACATTAGTATACCCTAATTCTATTGTTTTCTTTTGTTTTCATTTGACTCTGAGACATTGATATTAATCTATTTATTGACATATATCACTCTATTCTGGGTGTTTTCTAGCTCTTGCCATCAATATTTTTTATTTCCCTTGGGAGTTTGAGATAACTTCCCTTGGGAAATAGTAGGTTTTTACTGGATTAATAGCACTTCACTTTGGATGACAAAAAATTCAACTGTTATACAATATTGTTGAGATTTATTCTACTTAAATGCTTTTGACTTTTATGCTATGATTTACAATGACAAAGAAGGGAAGTAATATTAAAGACAAAAGAAACAAAAGGAAATCATGAAAACACTAATCTCTTGTCGTATGTCAACAAGATTTTAAATTTATTGGAAAAAAAATGTCAATGTCTCCCTCCATTTGAGGTTGGATAAGATATAATTCCTTGGAGTGTAATTAAGATGTATAATGAGAGAAAAAAAAATCAAACAGGATATTCAGCACATGTAGAATATTGCTTTAATCAATCCCTATTTTTCAGTATTTTAAAAACATTAATGTCAAAGTCAAGTTTAATGAGTGTTTAATGACACAAAGATATTGAATTGTCCATAGTTATACTGGCAGTATAGACTCTGTGTTTATAGCTTCTTTGACCACAGTTGTTTCAGGAGTACAACCAGGGACTATATTTATGATGAATTAAGGTCAGGTTCAATAGGTGTTTAAGACAAAGAGATGTAAGTGTCTATAGTTATACTGGTAGTATAGACCTGCACTTTACAGCTTCTTTGACCCAGTTGTTAAGCACAGACTGGATAACAACCAGGGACTATATTTATGATGAATTAAGGTCAAGTTTAATAGGTGTTTAATGATATAGAGAGGTGGAAGTGTCTATAGTTATACTGGTAGTATAGACCTCCATTCACTACAATTTTTAAGTGTGAACTGGAGTCCAACCAGGGACTATATTTATGATAGTTTATGGTCAAGTTTAATAGGTGTTTAATGCCAGGTAAGATTGAAGTGTCTACCCATATGTATATAGTTATACTGGTAGTATAGCTTCCTTGACCACAGTTGACAAGCACAAATTGGAGTACAACCAGGAACTATATTTTTATGATAAATTATGGTCAAGTTTAATAGGTGTTTAATGCCAGGTAAGATTGACGTGTCTACCCATAATTATATATATAGTTATACTGGTAGTATAGCTTCCTTGACCACAGTTGACAAGCACAAATTGGAGTCCAATCAGGGACTATATTTATGATGCATTATTGTCAAGTTTAAAAGGAGTTTAATGGAGAGATTGAAGCCATTGATCACTTTTTGATTGAAATATAAGTCATCTCTGTAAAGTTTCTGTCAATCTTATAAAACTGTTTAACAATACAGGTCCAATATATATATTTAAAATGACCACTATTTGAGTAAATGGGTTAAAATTAAGGGAAAGATTTTATATGTACAGATTTCTGATATTATCCATGAACAGGTGCAATACTGTATACTGGCTTTATTTATCTTGGTAAGTTTCTGTCGATCTTATAAAGCTGTTTAACAATACAGGTCCAATAAATATATTTAAAACCACTACTATTTAAGTAAATTATCCATGATATTATCCATGAACAGGTCCATTATTGTATACTGTCTTTAAAAAAAGTGTATTATCTTTAACAAGAATGACCCTCTACCCTCCCTCATCCCATTTTTTAGACAATTTCATGATAGTAATTGTGTCCTTCTACGAATATGGTAAATCCATTAGTCAAACCTTTAAAACACAACCTTCTTGATGTATGTACACATGTCTTGCTTTAGATGGAATCTTTGTAAATTATGTAAAATCTAAATTAATTACAGTTCACATGACACGAGTCGGAAACTTGTACAAATTTACTAAAATTGAAATTGAAAAGTGTTGGTTTATATGGAGGGAAGGAAATTGAATTGGTAACTTAAAAAAAATCCTCCAAGAAAGGCAAAGAATATAAGACAAAACTAGCTTTTATTAGATATTATTGTTATTTAATTGTATTATTCTGTTTATATTATTATTTAACTAGATATTATTGTGACCCTAATGACCACAGCAGGGGGTCCATAGTTGGATAGCTATTGATAGATTTGCTTGTTTTGACTTTTTTCTGATCTGTGTTGTTTGACCTTTCAATACCCTTAAAATAGATCATTGGTGGATGGAAGGAGAGAGAGAGAGTATACCAATGTTCAATAAAGCTACTTTACTTTATTTTCTGCTATAGATGTGAGTCCCCTTACTGGGCTCAAAATATCACCCTGCCAATGGCAAAAAGGCAGGCCAAATTTCAAATCTATGACTGGAAAGACCATGGTAAAATTAGTAAAAATCCAAGATTTGAGAAACAGTTTTATATTGTATTTGAGTTTCAGTTTAATCAGTCAAGGATGTTATAAATGTTTGAAATTCAAAGATTTTACAAGAAAATGCATGTTGGTGGGCAACATTTCAACATACATTTCCTTGTAAAATCTGGAATTTCAAAATTTTCTTACTTCATCAATATTAAACCAATTTTTCTCAAACTTTGGATTTTTACTAATTTTACTATGGTTTTTGCAAAGGAAGTATGCACACAAATTCCACTAACACATAACTATCTTACCCATATATGGTTTAGTTCCTGACATGGAGGTTGCTAGTGTCCCTTCCTCAAGTACAGTTGCGATATTGAAGTCTGTCAGATGAACATGGCCTACAAAATCAGGAGAGATTATTGTCAATCACACAGCACAAAGCTATAAATCTTACGTAAAAAGATAGTATGGTGGACAGCATTTGATTCATCTAAATGTTTCCACATTGTGCACAAATTTGCAACATCATAATTATTGTGACCTGGGCGAGTTGTTTAGCAGTTTGCTCTGAACAATTTTAATCAGTTATAATTTGGCAGTTTATGTGGAAAATTTGTTGAGTTGATTAGTTATACTTTATAGTGCAAAATTACATACTCTGGAGTTGTTCTCTCTCTTTTAATAAATTTGTATTTATATGACTGATATATGGATGAGTCATAACATTTGAATGTTCCTTTTTGAAAAACACAGAACAACCAATATCTGCGATTGATCAACGGAACAACATTCCCTTGCAAATTGCCCAGAGATATTTAAGGCCCTTTTACAACGTGTTGGAAAGGTGGATTGCTTTATATAGAGCATAGGCTATCCATCAGTTTATAATAATGAGATATAAATTTTCAGGTTTCGATTCTGTGGTTATTTCACAGTCATCCCTCCATTTCTTTAGGTTAGTAAATGAAGTGTGGTGAGACGGGATCACCCAAGCGCTTAAAATCAATGTGAATCAATGCAGACTATAGTTCACCTATAAATTTGGTATTAAATGAAAAAAATGCCCAACAAGGCTCACAGAAACTGCCAAATGATAAACTGCCCTCGTGAAAATTCTCAAGCTAGTGGGCCAATGACGAACCGAGCGGGCTGCAAACACATTATCCGCCCTGCTTCTAATTTTTTTCCCCAATTATTTGGCCTTGTATATCGCTACGCTCGGGCGCAAATGACACTACGCGGGTCACAAATAAACAATATGCCCTCCAAAAATCACGTTATTGTCCTATTATACCCTCAATTTTTCATAGTACCTCTAAAGGATTTGCATTCTCGATGCTGTTACAGCTTAGTGTCAGAGCATACAGCTAAGTCATTGGCGTAATCAGACAAACATTATTAACAGTTATAGAATGTCATATTACACTTATACTAATCACAATACAATTATAACAACAGCGTTTTTAGCTGTATTTATTATAGTGGTTTTCATTAACCCGTGAAATACCCTTTAGTGTATTATGCACTATTACACTCTAATTCTTTTGTTTTCTATTGTATTTATCTGACTATTACACTTTAATTAGTATGTTTTGTTTCACAGGTTAATGAAAACCACTCTATTTATATATGTATAAAATAGTGCTTATATTTAGAGAAAATATTAATATTTATACCCGAAATGTTATATTTATGTTTCAGTATCTGTTAATTTCATTACAATGTCTTGAAATGTGATAATTAGTCCCAAATAAAATAGATAAATGCAATAGACAAAATTACTAATGCAACTGAGGATGTATCATACGATTTTTTTAAGTTATCAAATAATATATTTTTAAAAGTTTAATAAGGAAAAGCTATTTATGGTGTTTAGCAACGGGACGCGGAACTATAAATTATCACAGTAATTCTATTACACAACGATCTCCCACAGATTCTTATAATTACCGGGCAGGTCTTATAATAAAAATATAAATGTGTTTTGAATAACAATTGTTTATAATGCGGTATGACATCGATAATATAAATCCTCTCTTTCGCTAACAGCGCTGTCCAAGGTAGATTTAAATAATTTATTGTTTAGAATTTAAAAAAAAACCATGAATACGGTAATCAAAAACACCGTAATTGAGCTTATAGTCATGGAATCATAGCCATAACAACGTTGTGTAAGGGATTCTGTGTAAGAGATGTCAGTGTTTCTGATATTAGTATGTATAAATTGCGATTATGTAGATATGGATTATATCTTACTATTTTATCATAAACTTACAGGTAACCTGAGAAAAACGCATACATAAAGTATAATTATTTTGAGATTGTCACGATTAGGTTCAAGAAAATTGACATTCATCACCTTTTTCGTCGAGTAAGATATTGTCTGGTTTTACGTCCCTGCATGGCGAAAACAAAACCACAGATTAAGCACGGAACATCTTAAATGCATAAACAAATTTAAATTTAAAAAAAACATGACTATACAATGGGGAAATTTTGAGTTAAGTTATTACCGGTGAATGATTCTCTTTTCTTTCAAATAACCGAGTGCTAATCCAAGTTCACAAATATACAGCTTGACTCTTTTCTCATCCACCTTCATTCCTTGCTGTAAATGATAGCGAATATCTCCGCCGAGGAGCAAATCCACTACCATAAACATGTCCTCTTCGTCTTGAAAAGCAAACCAAAGATTCACAATGAAAGGATTCTCAATGTATTGTAGGATTTCGAGTTCGCGAAGGACGTTTCGAACCGCGTCTTTCTTCAGGCAAGCGTATTTATTCATGTATTTCATCGCGTACATGGCCTTCGTATCTTTCTTCTGTACGATGCATACCTAAGAACACAAACATACTCTTCTCCGTTAGACTTCATGTTTATGTAATATCTAAAAAGAAAAAAATAGAATAGAGATTCTTACCTTCCCAAAAGCGCCTTTGCCAATGGCGCGGAGAATTTGAAAGTGGTCGAAGTCAACTGCAAATGAAGAAGGAAAATTCATGACTCGTCTCGTGACAAAAAGAAAGGGAGGTCATATGGCGGATTAAAATGCTGTTTCCTACCTTCTCCATTCACATCGTAAGAAGGTCTTCGATTCGAGTGTATGCCTCCCATAAGAACACTAGACTTGCAGCCTATTTTGGCTGGACTTCGATTCGAACCTACCCGCTTCAGCCAAGCCGAATGCGGGTAGCTTCATGTAAGGCAAAATTTGTCGGTCAAAAACACAAACAAACAAGCCCCAAGGAGTTTTGGAAATAGATTGCACGGCGTTGGAGACTTCCTGTTCGTCTTAAACAAACTTCTTGCATCCAAAAGTGCATTACATTAGCATGATTTTGAACAAAAAGACAAGTCCTAACTGCAGGCTTTCGTTTCTAGGTAAACTCCACAGGCGGAGGACGGTCTTTCTTTACCCAGTGTGACGTATCAGTAAACACTGTCCTTATTGGTCGAACACACGTGTTCAGCTGGCATAAAAATAATTGCATCAAAAGTTAATATTTAAATTTTGGCCGTGAAAAAAATATATCCATATTGCTTTTCTTTGGAAAAGTTATATTCACTAGTAAACTTGTCCATATATGCGAGAAATATATCAATATCTCTTTCGAATAATCAAGACGATTGCCAGAACAGCTATGTTTACATTTTTTGGTTGATCAATGTTCGGCCGAATTAGAGGTGTTTTTGAAGATTATTCCGTATTTTTCACGAAAATGAATAGAATAAAGCCAAAACTACGGGACAAATTATAAAAGTACTATGGCCTAATTGGGCATAGTTGCAGTAAACAATTTGAACAACCCAATACTTCCTCGATACCTATACCCAAAAAGCCCCCTAAAAAAAGTTCCCGTAACGTAACTGACACCGTTTTTTTTGTCAGTTTCTTCTGTCGCACGCAATTGATTAATAAAATATACGCCTGGCAATCGTTACAGGGAAATAAGAGGTAATCTCCAGAATAGAATAATATTATTTAGAAAATATATTTTACAAACGGTTTAATTTATGCCGCAACAATCGAAATTCACAATTTTGTTATAATTTTTGGTAATCGTCCAAAAGTAGAAAAAGTATGAAAATGAAAGTTGGCTATTAGCTAAGCAACGATTTAGGTAGTATTATATAAACGTCGTACTTCCACGTCTGTAATAGATTAACCCAGCCCTTTAATAGCCCTTTAGTTCGACAACTAGTTCGACAAGGACAGGGTCTCGTTCTCACCTAGAGCAACTCGGGTTCAAACGTTGAACTTTTCAAACCAAACGCATCAATCTGTTATAACTTTGAGTAACGTGATATTTTGTCCTTCTATTATTCACTTTCGACTCTTTAATATCATTTCGGCGCGAGTGAATTAATCTCCAACGATATTTGAATCAACAGCCGGAATCATATATATGTCGGAATCTTGTCGGTCGACGTCTGAATTGCGCTTATAAGTTAGATCATAACACCCTGTATGAAAGCTCGAATTTCTTGAAGTAATGACTATATGTATGCAGTCAGTTCGACCTCTTTTAGGTCCAATTTTTTATTCATTTTCCGTGGGGATATGGTTCGGTGAGGGGTGCAATACTTGACGGTATGCCAGCGCGAAGAGACCTTGTTGAACGTCAAACTTGAAACATGAATAAACCATCACATTAAGTATGTTCACCAAAACTCACTATGAAGGGGAAAAAATGCTATAATTCATATATTCCAACTAGTATTTGAGTGAGAAAGTCAATAACTTGATTCCTTCTGTGTTCGTATTTAGTTCAGTATAACTAAATGAAAATCGAGGGCGCCGGGCCATCAATACTCGATCGAAGCAGGTGTGTAAAAAACTAATGCAATAAAAATAAATTTCCTTAAGTTTGTATTTTCTGCTTACGATCAATAATAAGCACCCCCGATACGAACACAGTGGCTAAACACAGCTGGCATCCGTCCCTATTCTAACGGCACCACCAACGCATATACCGGCTTTGGTCAATTATATTTTTTATCATAACTATATTTGCTCATTCGCGCGCTCAGTCAATTCTTAAATTTTAAAACAATTTTTTTTAATATTACCAAAAACCGTTTTAAGAGATCAGTGGGGCCGAACTGCATATTTAAAATCTCTAATAAACCCGTTTCGCCTCTTTCTACGTATACATTGGTGTCAAAAAAAATTAAAAGCGCTCAGACTAAACTGTCGTTTGATAGGTGTAATGGTCAACAGCTGTATGTAACCAATCAGAGCGAGCGATTTACTGTAGTGACTGTACTAAGTACTCTGCGATGAGATTATATCAAGCCCCAAAGCATAGTTTCGAGCGAACACTAATCGATAACATTGCTTTCATTTTTAAAACGGTACTTTGGATAGATACGCTTTCCCGCCACATAGACGACCTATCGAATCGCATGGCTTTGCGCTGGCGATCGTGTTTCATTCAAATTTCTGCCCTAGCAGCTGTCGATGGTAAGGTATTGGCTTACCATGGTTAAACGGGTGACGGAGAATTGGGATTCGAGAGGGAGCCTGAGCAACGGCTACAACATCCAAGGAAGGCTACACCAGCGCAAATTACCCAATCCTGACTCAGGGAGGTAGTGAAAAGAAATAACAATACAGAGCTTTTCTAAGTCTTGTAAATGGAATGAGTACAACAACTTAAAACCGCATTTAGGAAAAAATTCAAAAAAATTCACATTTCGGTCATCAATGTATAACGTATGCTTTATTTATATAATATGAATTTCCAATGTCAATGGAATTCTCCTGGTATATATAACATGTATAGTATCAGGGGCGTAGCGAGGACCTAAGAATTGGGGGGTACCCAGAATAAAAAAGCAAACCTAAGAATTAGGGGGGCACCCCGAATAGAAGTGCCGCGCGGGGGGGGGGGGG
>JAUUIK010105287.1:0-15980 GCA_032270385.1 Urticina crassicornis | reverse complement strand
TACCTACTTTTTTAAAGGTAGTTTAATAGATATAGTAGTATCAGTGGTTGTATTATTACTATTTAATAATATTAAATGGGGGGGGGGGGGGGGTCAACATAAATTGCGTCTCACCCAAAGGGGGGCCAACGAAAGTTGAACATCACATTTCTCATTTCCACCAGCCCCCCTGTAATTAATGACTGGTCCCTATGTTTGCCCCTTCCACTCAGTCAAATATTAAACAAAAGGCAAAAAAATGAATTCAATATTCAACTCTAGGGGACAAGCTTTGTGTCTTGGTGCCTATAACCATGCATTCAATTGTCCTATTGACAGATGATTACCTGTAGCGGTGTTGTCCTTGCCAAATGGTGCACCATCCGCCCCTACTGCTACCCGGAACACTCCAGCTTCTTCTTCGAACCAGTGAAGGCATGGTGTATTATTGTAAATATCAAGATAAAATTCAGCTAGATGAAGTAAAAATGGCTTCAGTGGCCTATATGAGCCTGACATAAGTCTCTTGTATGGTAGCAGTTTGGGGATCTCACATCCTTCCATAAATTTGCTGCTGCTTGCTGCACCTGGAACATCCTTTGTGTTGTCCTCGCAGTTCCTTTTCGCAGTGTATTCTCTTTTGCTTAAAAGGCCTCCCTCATATAACGTGCGTATGCTTCGAATTTTATTTGAATCACTCTTCTCGTATTCTTATATCTTGTTCTGCACAATTGCAGGCAATACTTTTGAATTGCAAACTTCAGAGTTGCTTATAAATTAGTGAGTTCTTTTTTTGTGGCCGTGCCAACAAGAGTTGTCCACAAGCGATCAATAACAGGCTTTTGGTCACCACGTTGTGTATCGCCAGAGCAATGAATTGGCCTTAACGCTGCTAGTGTTTTCTTCTTCCTTTTAAGCGACTGTGATGAGGACAATTTTAGCTTATTAGAGGTCAATCTTGACAACTTACTGGCTACTGCGGGCCTAACGATTTTTTTGGGAGGTTGAATTTCGGCATTATTCAACTCAGAAAGCTGAAATAAATTTAAAATATAGTAATCTTAAAACTGTCTATTAAAAGAGTAAAATGAAGCACTGAATTTAGCCTGATAAGATCTCGACTATATCAGTGACTTTACTTCAGTCAAGCAAGTCAAACTTTCATAAGCAATGCTTGGAATTTGCTAATATGAAAGCAATATCTTATATCTTACCCTTTGTTTTCGTTTTCGAACCCTTTCCTCCAGCCTATGGACATCATTATTTACCCTAGTAAGCTCTTCTTTTAACTCGGTGAGTCTTGTATTTTGCAGTAGCTTTTCTGCCACAAGTTGCTCCTCTTGTTCCCTCCTCGCTACTCTATAAAGATTCAGGGGGAACCTTTGCTTTTCAAAGGTTGGAGAGATCACTGTCGGAAATACCATGAACAAATACTTTTTTTGCATGACAAAGCCTTGAGCTATAATCGTATGGAAATGAAATTCACAATAGCCACCACAATCAAGCGAAAACGCTCTCAAATAAGTACTTACGAGAGAGAATGTCCCAGCCGATGGGCTCTAATCACTTGCTCGAAGTTTGCGAGTGTTGTGTGGAGTGAGCTCATCTCTTTTATACGCGTTGCAAGAGAGACCGCTGAGAATAGTAACCTATTTTCACCGGTCTCTCTCACGCTCAAAAGAGCTAAGTATGGGTATCTGCAGCCGCACCTCCTCCCCAAGAAGCTTCCGCTTTGCACTAAACCGTCAATCCTATGCGCCCAATCTAAGATCCCACTCTAAACCCAACCTTATGGACCAATACACATCTTGTTTTCATGGTGCGGGGCGTTTCCTGGTGTTTAAGCTTGGAAAAGCGGCGACAAAATGTTTTAGTGAGTTGAGCTGTGCATATTCCTGGCCGGCATGTGATAAATCAGATTCATCGGAGGCCAGGATGTCTGAGGGGCCTCCAGGCTGAAGGACTTGTGCAATCTTGAGGTAGTAAGATGCGGTTTGCCTGCTGGACCACCCCACGTGGCTCATAATCTCTGCCAGTGGAGCACCGCTCAATGCAAGCGTGATGGCGGAACCAGCCCGAAAACTATGAAGGGTTTCTCCTTCATCGATACCGGCGTCTTGTAAATATAGGCGCAGGCGCGACTCTGCCGTGGAACTTTTGAATGGGTTGTTGAGGACATGGCCTTGTGGGCTCGTAGGTCGGAAGAGGTATCCCTCACGGATATTTATTCGCAATTCCGCTGCAATAGCAAAATATGTTTCGATCGTTTTGATAGGAAGGGTTAGCGTGGCGACGAATTCCAAACATATTAGCCGAGCCATCCCGGATTGTTTTTCCCCGGACGTGATTAAACAAGTAGCCGTCATCTCGAGGGAAACGGAGGATTTCGTCAGTCAAAATGAGACCCAAATCATTTCCGCGGTCTCCACTAAAAATTTGGGTTTTGAAAAAAGCTTGATCCCTCGCGATGATAAATAGAGTGGTGGGAGAGGGGATTTTCCGTCACATTCTACGATCCAAGTAACGTGAGAGTAGCAGCAACTTGTCTATGAAGAGCGGGGTTGGCTGCTTAGGAACAACTCGCGCTTGCAATTGTTCTGATGTTACACATTTCAGATACTCTGGCAAGGAGGCAGCGGGGTTGCCCAAGCCGAGGGCTGAGTCCCAGTCCCCTTGCCGACCCATTGATCGAAATATGGCTCGTAGCTTTCCTATGTAGGAATCAACGGTGTTGTAAGATAGACGTACCAGACAATCACATGCGTTGGTTCGCTTTTGGGCGCGATGGGGACAATGGACATGATGGATTTTCGTTTTAGCATCCTTGTCCTTCCATGCTAAAAAACGGCATACGTCAACGGGCATCGCTGAACACAAGGATTTCTGTCCCGGAAGGGACATAAGGAAGCTTTCTAGCTCTGCCTTCAGGGATGTTTTCTGTTTCGCATAGGAAGTGCTTAAGGACTGCATATGCAGCTGGCGCAGACGACTGTCAATGCTTTAAACGTCCACCGGTTGGGCTGGTGCTATCGGCGCCTTTACGATCTTACGCCTATAGCCAAACATTTGACAAAAGTGAAACAAATGATCATTGGGATATCCGCAGTCAGGGCATCTTACTGATTGGGTGAATAACCGTGCGACTGGAGGGAGTTGCTGCAAAGATAAGACAGATAACACGAGTCATGAAACGTTCAATTTATTATCAGTTGGACATAGGAACTATACAATAGGAGAGACATTGAGCCCCAGGGTAAAGGGCAGTTCACTCCGGCGACAAACGGAAGGCCCATAAGTCCCATGGTAGCGTCCAGTCCCCTCGATAGCCTAGTTTGGATGGGATGAGAAGTGCACCAGAACAGCCAGCTTACGCTAACAGCATACGATCGGTAGACATTTGCCACACTCACTACAGGCCACCAGTGTCTTCGGGGTAGGACGTCTGGCAGTACAACGGTAAAAGGCACGTTTAAGGAGATGAGGAAACAGAGCACTTGAGCGATAAGACAAATCGGGGGAAAAACGTACGCGTTCTGGAAGAGTGGCTCAGCCACGCCCAGTCCTGTCGATTGTGCGAATATGTTGACTCCCCTACAACCTGGACTTGGGTGTGGTGCGAAGAATGGGAGGAGTTCACCGTTGTGGTTTTTCTGGGCATTCGAGGGCAGTGCCATCAGGTCGACCGAATGGCCGGTTTCACCGCCAAATTGTTGTTGAACTGATTTCCAAAGCTGATCGCTGAGCTTGGCGTCTTGTAGCGATAGACGACGCGATGGGCCGTCCGCCGGATTGTCAGCACTTAGGATGTAAAACAAATGCAACTCGATGTTCAGGGACGTCATTACCTGGAAGACTTCCTTTAAGGATTGTGAGAATGCGTGCGAACGTGCGCCTTGGCGTTGCCAAGCTTTGATCAAGGCCTGACTATCGGTGAAGACGTCAACCCACGCGTTGCCAATGGTTTGACTGAAGGACGATAATACTTTAGCCAGGGCTAGGGTCTCCTTTACTGTTATGTCTTTAGGGTGTGCCTGCGCGTCCCAGTAGTCGGACGCCTGAACTGCTATGGCGCTGGTACTCAAATGACCCCGCAGGCGTACTGTGATGCGTCTGTGAACAACTGTATGTGATGGTGGCGCTCCGATCTCCATGGGAGGAACCCGTCCCATGACTCGAGAAACATCCAGTGCTCCAGTTTAGAATGAAGACTTCCTTCAATTTTGGCTGGACGAACAGATTTACAACATCGGGAGATTGCCAAGTTCATCTCGTTTTTAAAAAGCCTAGCTCCTGCCTGTGCCATAGCTATACACTTGCTGGCAAGCCTCTGAAGGGCAACCATTTCTACTTCATTCTTTGCCTACACGGACTTCAGCTGCACAATGAACTTGTCCTTTTTCCTTTGCAGAAACGTAAACGCTTGCAACTGAGAGTCGACCTGAAAGCCCAAATAGGGCACTTGCTTCGATGGCGTCAAAATGGATTTTTCGAGGCCTATGGTATAGCCTAGCGAGACAAGGGTAAAACACACGAGGAAGATGGCAGCCTCCGCCTTTGCCAAGTTGGTTTGCTCTGCATCCAGGTCTTTATATGCGATTGGCGTAGGCCGATTCGATTTGGCGGCAGCAGCAAAAGGCCGGAAGTAATGCGAGACGAGGCAGCCTGTAGAGTGGTAGATGTACACTGATGGCTTCCATCCGAATGGGATGCACGCGCTGACAAAGTACCAGCCTGCCCACTGGAACTCGAAGTATGTTCTGCTGGACTCTGAAATGAACACATGGTCATATCCCGATTTGTCATCGCAGTTGGATTGGCAAAAATCTTGCAACACGTAAAGGCGCAGATCTTTCAAGGTGTCAAGTTTAAATGGCCGATCTGCGATCCAAAGATTGAGGAAATGATTGTCGTTGCACAGCCTTGGCTTCGTTGGCTCCACGGTTAGAGGCATGACAAGGTGCGGGGGTTTAACTCGCCTTACTCTGCCCCAAAGTGATATTGCACCCGATCGAAGCCTTGCTAAGATGGTCTGTGAGATCAATTCTGTGAATGGTTTGCATGAGGGGTGGTTACCAAAAATTCTGGAGGGGGGAAGTGGGCAATCATACTCTCCTCCTTGGTAGCTTCCCTTGAAGTGAGTAAAGAAATCCTTGACATTCACTCTGTCACGAATCCAGCCGAGGACCTCCGAGGCCTGAGAGTAATTAGGGACTGATTCTGCTAATTGGCTCCATTCGACGGAACCCATGCTACCGTGTTCGGCAAAACTGATCTAGGGTAAAAGCCCTCTGTGATCTCCCATGGGTGGATCTTTACTTCAAGCTTCGGTCGCTTGGCATATGGCTAAAATGACAAAAGGAAAAGGGGAGTCAACCCGGGAGATGACAGCCTTGGCCCCGGTAGTCCGAGAAGGAAATAAGATTCCTTTCAAGGCTGCCACCTGAGGATAAAAGAAAAGAGACCCGTTCCCTTAAGTGCAATACCAGCCGAAGAGAAATGCGAGACCCATTCCCTTACGTGCAATACCCGCCGAAGAGAAATCCGAACAAAACGTTACTAGTAAAAAGGGGTTATGATAATAATGGCAAGAATAATAATAAAATATCTTTAAAGAGGATACGCCCATCACATGGTCACGAAGTTTGAACGACTTAAGTATAGAAAATAAAATCAAGGACATACATTCATTTCCCTTCTTCCTTTAATATCAGTGACGTCATAATTACGCGGTTGTGAAATAATGACAACAAAGACAAAAATATTCAATCAGCGGACAATCTTTATTCGAGGGCAAAAGATTACATTATCATAATAACAACAGAATATGTCATGTTTTTTTTATGTCATTCTGGTTGTAGCTGAGAGCTGGAAAGAGCGGCCTTGCATATGGCGAGGGTCTTCGCCTTTGGTAACACTGCGCCGCCCTGTTGCCTACGATACCACAATTCCAACAGGCGATGCGTAAGGCCTGGCTGGACCGTGGCTTCTGCGACCTATCGTCGGCTGATGCAGTCTTCTTCTTGTACACCTGATCTACCTTCGCCATAGTATCAAGAATGGTTGAATATTCTTTCTCCACCAGGAGGGCTAGGAAGTAAGCTTTAAAGTGCTCGACGGGGACATGCATCTTTTCTCTGAGAGTGGCGACTGTTATATCGAAAACGGTGGCTTTTGGGTGCTCACTAGTCTTGGCGATATGCAGCAATTGTTCCGCCAAGGCCAGGGCCTTGTACTTGTCGAAGTCCTGGGCACGCCTCATACCATAACGTGAGATCTTTTGTACCACCGAGTCAACTGTTGCTGTCTGCTAGTCCTCCAGGGACCTTATACGCCTTTGCAGTTGCTGGTAAAAGAGAGAAAGGGAATTAAAAGGGATTATACGTCTCTCACGACTCAACAAATTTAACGGGCGAAATATAAATAAAACAAACTGAGGATGGCCTTGTGAACAAATAACTGATAGAGGGGAATGAATAAAGCACAACAACACGCCGTCAGAAATGAAATGGAGCAAAAATAAAATAATGCAAAGCAAAATTAAGGCAGATAGCCGAAAGAAGAATGTGATAAAACTGAAGAATGCGAATATCGGTAACACTGTAAAAGGCGGACGTGCGGGAAAATTCACTAATTAAGTGTAGACCCCTGGGATACAATGAAACGGTATGAATAGCCTAAAATAACTAGTCGTGCCTGCATAGTATGCAAATATTGTAACAAAGTGCTGAATGACCTAAAATTTGAATAACTAAAAGGAGATAAATTATTATCCGAAGCCATAGACGATAAACTAATTTTACTAAAATACAGGGCGACGTACTGGGCTAAATTTATTAAACGGTGAAAGCTATGAGGCCCCATGGAACAAGGGTCAAAATAAATGTTCAAACGCCACTACGCCGCCCAAAGGTTGCCAAACCACATGGGGCGAAAGGCCAAACTTTAAAACTTTTAAACACGCCACGCCATCGCTCAAAAATGAGACGCAAGGCAAAACTACAACCACTTTGCGAAACCACTCGAGGTGCAAGAACAAACTTTTAAATTCAACTCTGTTCAAGGGCTGACACCAAACTAAAACTGCGAAAACCAAACTAAACTGCCACACCGCCGCTCAAGAGCTACACGTAGCCCTCGAGAGCTAAATGTATTAACAAGGTTATATTTACCTCCAACAGCGTTCCTGGACCTGTTGGTACTTCAGCAGGTTCTTGTGCGTCCGCTTGGGCATTTTCCTGCTCTATAACCCCTTGTGCCTGTATGACTCTGTTTTTCGGAACTTGTGGATCAGCCATGATTTGTTCTGTATCAACAGGCTGGAAGTTTGCAAGTGTTGTGTGGAGTGAGCTCATCTCTTTTATACGCGTTGCGAGAGAGACCGCTGACAATAGATGGGTGGACTGGCCCCAGCGTGTATCTCATACTTCATTATCTCCCATATACTCTGACAATTAGAAATCATTTGTTTTTTAAGATCCCTCAAAACACTAGGAATTAATTGATTTATCTTATTAACATATTTCTCTTCTTTTAAAAGAGATTTATTTAATTTCCAGAACGATGGACCTGGTTTACCCTCCTCAAATGACGAAAGTTTAATAGTTAAGGCTGAGTGACCTGTAGACGGGGCTGGTACAATCTATAAAAGGTTGCAGACAGTCCGAAATGAAAAAATAGTGTAATCGTCTGAATAGGCGTTTTTCTCTATTCGTGACTCTTCCTTGAGCCACTCCACTCCAAGTAAATTGTTTGGTCTCTGAATTGCGAATTCTCCAAATATCACAGAGATCCAAATCCGAAATGATTGTTTGGAGGGACTCTATCGTCTTTGATTTGACAGAGGGGTTACCCCCTGGCCTGATGCATCAATCGCGACATCAAATTTTGCATTAAAGTCTCCACCCCAGATTATTGGGGTAAAGACTGAGAGGTTTAACGAGTTAACTTTCTCAATTATTTCATTAAAGTGTCTATTTGGCCTTTTTCCTCATTTGGTTGAATTCTACAAGGATGAATTCTCTGCTATTTATCATGTTATTCAAAGCCAATTTTTCTAGTTGATTATATGCATGATAAAGGTGCATGTGACTTTTATTAAATGAAAACCTAATTCATTGTTATATTTCTTATATTCATTGTATTGTTATTAATTATTTATCTTGAAGTTGAAAAGCAAAATGTGTTGCAGTCACATATTGACAGACTGGATACACACACAAGCCACTAAGCTTCCGAACTACAAAGAAAGGCACCCACATGCCGAAAATGTGGTGAAGCAATGAAAGGACACATGCGCAAGGAATGTGAAACCCAAGGACAAATTGATTAAGAAATTGGAAAGCATTACCATTTCTATATATATATTGTTTTTTAAATAATTTGAATATGAATTGTCCCTTCATCTAGAATAAGATAACTACTCTCTTTCTTGTGCTGTTGCATATCAACGTGCTTGATAAGAACTAAATCGTTGTCTTATGTCATGATAGATACAGGCTGACAATGGTCTGGTATTGTCCCAACCCATTTGTCCACACAACCTAAATAGCTAGTAACAATAGAAAACAAAGGAAATAACACTATATAAATACATAAATGCGTTCGGTGTATATATGAGACTTATATATAGAAAGAATTACATTGTCTCTTTAATTCTTTCTATCATAATTTAGTCATTGTACTGTTTCACACTTATATTGTCTGCACTCTATACATGTACTTACTCATATTCTGTTCTACCAGACCTACGACGATATCCTTTCCCGTTCTTATCTTATCGGACCGACTTGAGTTAGAACTGCTCTGTGTGTTAGAGCCTCGTAATCATCATGCTCTGTTATGCACGATATTCGTTCGATGCTACCATCAAATACAAGCATGCCGATCGCGTGTGCAAATTCTCTGCAGCATCGAAATTCCAACACACTTTCTAGACTCTCGTCGATACAATGACCACACGAGCACCTAAAAAAAGTTATTATATTCAGTTTTCCAAACTTGTTGAACAGTAGAGTGTACAGTGCTATAAATATTAATTAAAGTTTGAGTACTCACCAAGAATCAACCGAAATTTCTCTATCAAAACGAGACTCCAACATTGCAGGCGTAAGTCCATCCTCGTCAGCTTCGTTCTCTTCTTCTTCTTCGTTTTCTTCGCCTTCTTCGACGAGTGGCTCGTCTTGATACGGCTGGAAATTCCCCAGTAGAACCTCTACCTCCTCTTGGTCTTCACTTGTAGTACTCGCAGCCGATTCTACCGACTCTTCAGAATCAGAGCTTCTCGAAGAGCTACGATTGTCTCCATCGTCTAAATGAAGTTCGCTTTCAGAAGACTGATCCGTAGTAGGGCTTTCTGATGCACTATAGTACTCGCTATCCGACATATTAGAACTAACCCAAGGGAGTAATCTACTGATCATGAACTGAATACTTCTCTCTAAATTCTGTATTTTAATACAGAATATATACAACTCAACACAGTCAACGTGCAAACCGTGTGACGTCACATGTCCCAAAACTCGCCCCAGTCTCCTGTACCATTATTTTGTAAAAATTGCATGTTCTCGAAGCGAAAAAAATGTGTTCGATATATTTTTATATCGTATATAAGTAATGTTTGGCGATTATTGTTGTATTGGTATTGTTTGATGAATATAAGACATAACAAAATTCAAGTCACTTGCACTTTAACTCCCACAACACTTTTTTCCAATGCCAATTTGCTTTTACTGGGCCTTAATTTTTGTTTCCTTAAATTGCACAAGGCCAATATAAACTTGATATAACTCTAGTATACACGGCTCGTGTACTTCCCCAATACCGTGGCAAATGTGTGTACTTTAGATCCTTGAGCCCCCCATGAAAAGTTTTCGACATATTTTCTTCAAATTTGATGTAGTTAGGACCTTGTTCAAAATTCTTCAAACTCAAATTTCTATGTTCTCCTCCTCTTAACCCGAACATTTTTCCATTAAAAAAGTAGATGGTATTTAAAAGCGACTCAGCTGTACTACGACCTAACAATCTCTTTTTCCAAAATGTCTTCTCCTCTTCATCTGTCACTGCCTCCTTTTCTGGCTTCTTCGTGTTAAGAGCAACATCTCGACGAGTGGCATGAAAAATCTATCAATTTAAATACACCATTTAGTCTTCTATTAAATACTTCAAAATGCAATATAAAATTTCCAAACATACCTCTTGTCACTGCTATCCAAAGGGTTTAATGCACTGCCTCCGTTTACGTCTTCCAAATGTCGCTTGACAGGGAGGATAACTGCCACTGCTCTTATTTGCAACCTTTTGGACACATTTAGTCATCCAATAGTTTAAGGACAAACAATCCATCTCTGTCAAACTTTCCTCCACGCTTTTAACACGATGAATTGCGTAATCTTTGAAGACACTGCCGACTTCGAGAACAGGAAATTTGAACACTCTATTTGACTGCCAATTTCGAAATATTTCAAAAGCCCACTTGGCTGTGGATAGGAAACACATGGATGGGATCCCTGACCAGGAGGGAGCCCTACCACGCCCACGTAAAAGCGGTACGCAACACAGCCCAGAGATCAGGCAAATACGTGTGAGTTACTCTCCCCAATCCAGGACAATATTTAGAAATTAATCGTATATGCAAATAGGACAATAACATGATTTTTGGAGGGCATATTGTTTATTTGTGGCCCGCGTAGTTTCAATTGCGCCCGAGCGTAGCGAGCGTGTAAATGACACTACAAGGGCCACAAATAAACAATATGTCCCGACAAAAATCATGTTATTAACATTAACATCAATATACAAGGCCAAATAGTTTTAAAAAAATCAGAAGCAGGGCGGTAAATGTGTTTGCAGCCCGCTTGGTTCGTTATCGGCCCGCTAGCTTGAGAGGTTTTACAGTACGAGGGCAGTTTATCATTTGGCCACGTATATTGATGTTAATTGTGGTCAACGAAACACAAACACACGAGATATCACCAAACAAAATTCACAAATTTATTCCTGACATAAATTCAACATAATAAAGTGATTGAATTCCTTCTACAAGGAAAGAAAAATACATAATCACAACTTCTCTCAGGGAAAATTACTGCTGCGGACCGAGTCCTCTAGCTCGCCCTATGCCTCTCTGCTGTCCCCCCTGGCGCAGGTAGTAATTCCTCTGGGAATGACCAAAGCCATGGCAAAAATAGCATTGAACATCATAAGGCTGGAATCTGGCTCTTCCCTGTGGCGCGTCCATTTGCCTTCTCTGCCTTGTCCACTTGCACAATTTTCTTAAAGATTTCCTCCTGATCCTTGTCTCCAAGAAGGCTTGTGATATACCTGCGAAACTGCACATCCGATACTGCCATTTTCTCACGTAATGCTTGCAATACTGCCGAATAATACCCGGCTTTAGGGTGCTTGTTCTCTTTTGCCACCATTTTCAGGTTGAGGACCAGGTCGAATACCAGGTCCTTGGAAAACGGGGCATCTCTGGTATTTACCAACAGAAAAATCCTGGTCAGAACACCCTCAATGCTGTCTGTTTGACTTTTCTCTATCAATTCCAATCTCTCCCGGAGAGTCTTTAAAACAGCATCCTACGCACATAAAAAACGGTGGTCAAATTAAATCCCATTCTTTTACAAACATGATTACAGATTGTAACTTAACTGCACAATTCAACTATATGCACTGACAATGCCGGTAGAAATTGAAACACTTTGATACTTAACATCTCAGTCTCAATCACGGATCATTACATTCCTTTACAATTACGATCACAGAATGTAATTTAACTGCACAATTATGAACCCGATACAAACTATATATACTGACAAGGCCGTTAGAAATTTAAACACTTTGACATTCAGTCTCGATCACGGACTGACGTTCCTTTACAATCATGATCACAGATTGAACCTTATAAACCCGGTTCCCGCCACGATCACAGGATGACGATAAGATCTAAACATATCCCTTCGACCAGAAACTAAACAAAAATACATAAAATACAACCTTAATGCATTTACTTCAGGCCTAACTTCGGGTTGCTCATTCTGTTGGACCTGCTGAGAATTTCGTTGTGCATTGCCTTGAGCATTTCCTTGAGCGCTGTCTTGAGCATTGTCTTGAGCATTGTCTTGAGCGTTGCCTTGAGCATTTCCTTGAGCATTTCCTTGAGCATTTCCTTGAGCATTTCCTTGAGCATTTCCTTGAGCATTTCCTTGAGCATTTCCTTGAGCATTTTGCGGATCTACGTTGTTGATTAACACTCGAACACCATTGGGATTAAGAAGAGGCACTTGATCGTCTGCCATGATACTTCAGCCGGGTGCAGGATCGAAAAACCTTCAACGATCTCTTCCCGGGCCGCTAACTGATTTCTTGTCGAAGTAATACATCCAAAGTCGTCCTTTTACTTTATATAACCCCACAACCAATCAGGAACTGCCTATTTTGTCGCCAAGGGACATTCCTTCGTGATAAGTATTATAAATAACATTCCTTAAACCGAATATACATATTCAATGACTTTGCATAGTTTAGTAGCTTTCGTTAGAAACGTATTATGTCAGTTTCACCTGCTTGCAAAAGCAAGCCGACAATTTTTTTAAACTTCTCAGTAAACTATAAGTAACAGTAATAAAAACATGAGAATTTAAACAAACTCAAAAATATTTAGAATTCATGGGAAATTTATTAACGTTGTTTAGGAATGAAATGAAATCATCGTTTTATAAGTACAACGAGCGTTCAGTGCTGAAGACAACAACAGAACAGCTACGTACATAAAGTCCTTTAAGTCTTTAAAATCACTTGGTGTCCGATGTGTGCTAGATCAACTGCCTTTGCTTGAAGTGAGCTAGGGATTACAATTCTATTTCCTCTGAGAATGATTCCGTTCTAAATAGACAGTTCTTCTTTAATGCTTTTGTACTCTTGAACTGCAGGGTCTGACCTGTCTTCATTTTCTATGGCTTGGGAGCCAAGGCTTGCGTGGCCGTGTCAATCTAGTGTCAATCTACTTAGGAAGTCTGCTGGATTCTTGTCGTCTCTCCCAGATCTGTAAACAAGGTTGCAACTGTATGGAGCGAGCCGAAGTTTCCATCTCTCCATTCGAGCTGAAGCTGGTTTGTGGCTTGGGAAGATGCCTACATGTAGTAGAGGTTTGTGGTCAGTAATGACGTCAAACGTCGAACCATACACGTATAGAGCGTTTTCACTCATTCCTTAGGGAATAAAATGACAAAGACATGGCGGCCATGTTGGTGCCCCTAACAATGGACGCTAATGAGAAATCTTTTGTTCATGGGACACCAACATGGCGGCGATGACGTCACGTGAAAACGCTCTATAGGTGGAATCTCTTAACTCCCCAGACTGCTGCAAGCATTTCTCTTTCAGTCTGCGAGAGCATCACTTAATGAACGACTTGCGTATTTGATGATTGTGTCTTCTTGTAGCAGAATAGCCCCAAGTCCAACAGGACTAGCATCGACGGTGACTTCTGTTTTCTTTTCTGAATTAAAGTAGGACATTACTTCGTCACCAGTTATGGCTAGTTTGACTTTGTCGAGAGCTTGTTGTTCTTCATCTCCCCACTTCCAGGTTGTCTCTTGCTTTGTAAGGTTGCGTAGAGGTGCTGTGATGTCGGCGTAGTTCTGTATATATCTCGAAACGTACTGAGCCATTCCAAGAAACGGCTTCACTTCACTTACGTTTTGTGGTGGATTGGCGTTCTTTATTGCTTCGACCTTCAGTGGGTCGGGTTTCGTGCCTTCTGCATTGAATATGTGGCCATAGAAGGAAATTTCTGCTTGAGAGAACTTGCACTTTGCTTTGTTAAGACGTACATCCATCTCTTTAAGTGTAGCGTGGAGGTTCTTGTTATGGTCCTCCTGGTCTTTTCCATATATAAAGATGTTGTCGGACGGGTTTCTGCATCCTTGCAATCCCGAGAGGATCTCTTCAATTCCATTCTGGAAGATCTTTGATGCTGCATTCACTCCGAAAATTAGTCGTTTGAATCTTCTCAGTCCCTTGTGCGTTGTGAAAGATGGATGCATCGGCTTTCAGGGTCTAATTCGAATTGATGGTATTCCGACGACAGGTCGAGTTTGCTAAAGCGTGTTGCTCCGTTAAGATGTGGTGCAAGTTCATCTAGGGTTGGCATTGGGTGTTGTTCTCTTTTGATGGCGCGGTTTGCCTCGCCTGTCGATGCATATTCGTACTTCGCCAGACTTATTTGGCAAGACAACGACAGGGCTGACCCAGGGGGTAGGGCCGGTAACTTTTTCGATGATGTCTAATTTCTCGAGGCGTTCAAGTTCTTTCTCTACATCTGCTCTGACATGAAACGGCAGTCTGCGATGAGGCTGGTGCTTAGGGTGAATATTGTCATTGATGTGTAGCTTGATTGCCTTTCCTTTGACTTTCTGGATAGGTCCGAACAGGCAATCGAATTTTGTAAGCATCAAGTCTAGGCTATATCCTTTGCCACTTGTGAGGGTGTTCACCTTTATCTGAATAATACCCAGTTTCATTGCTGTGTCGTACCCTAACAAGTTTTCTGCATCTCCGTGGACTACAAACACTGTGGCTGTTGTGTTCTCTGATTGGAATTGAATATCTGTTTTTATCTGGCCTTGACAGGTATTGGAATCCTTGAGCCATACAGGTATATCTTGTACTTTGCGTCTTCTATCTCTAGAGGCGTGTCTCGATTTATGGCATTGAACGTCGATTCGTTGATCAGGTTGACTGTAGCTCCAGAATCTATCATCATTTTGACTTGTCTCTTTCCGATTTGTACGTTGCAGGATGGCAGGTTTGAGCCTATCTTGAGCTGGACTGTGAACGTGTATTTTGTTTTGTCCCCAATTAGCTTGTAGCTAAATACAATGACACGTAAATAAAGTTTTATTATTATTATTATTATCTTCTTCTGAGCATTCGTCGACTTCGTTGTCTTACGTGACATTTCGTACTCGATTGTTTCTCGGCGGGTTCTGCAAAAGAGCGAAAAGTGACCTATCCTTTCACAGGAACGACATTCTTGGACTTTGGCAGGGCATTCATTTCGACAAGGGAAATCTCCTCCGCAACGCCAGCATGTTAACTTCTTTGGATTCGTCTTCTGCGGCTTGTTTTCACTAATGCGTAACATCGGTCTGTTGTGTGACTGTGGGTTTGGTTGCCTAGGATGTGATCGGAATTTGTCGGCGTTTTGCACGGGCTTTTGATTAGACCTTTGGGCATTTTTTACTGTATTGACTTAAGATTCTGTCCTTTCTACTTGAGTTGCCTGAGATTCACTTAATAAGCCTTTTCATAGTTTCGTGGCGCTATTTTTAATTAGGCTAAAGGTCAAGGTCATTAAGGACAAAACTCCGGTTTTTACACCTCGGATTACAGAGAAATGTATGGCAGGTGAGTGACCTAGAGTTACTTCAAACAGTAGATGCGCTCTCTGTCCCTTATGGTCTCTTGATAATCTTTATTTACATGTTTATAGGTAAAAGTCTTTCAGGGGTCTTTTATTTTTCATAATTATGTACAAGGGGGTTGTGATGTACTAACTGTACGCCATGTTGGTACCAACTGTTTTATTCTCATTAGCCTAATGAATACATTATCAATACATTACTTATGAATACATTACATCTCCCCTTAGTAAATATAAACAAATGATATTAATCTTAAACAACAAATAACCGTTCAAATAGTTCAAAGTTTTCTTGGGTCCTGTTGGCTTCCTGATCTTGTGACTACTGGACTGGTTGGTGAAGCTGGTGCTGTTGGTTGAGAAGTGGATGGAACTGCATCACTCTGTGTTCTTGTCTTCACCTCTTCTGGAGAGTCTTCTGGTTGTTTGAGTGGCTATAGAGTGGTAGAGTTCTCTGCTGGACTACTTTTTTTTTTTATATAATTTTTTTTATTTTATATATATTTTTTAAATATGTTTTACAATTTCTTTCTCTTTTTTCTTATTTACAATTCAGGAGTGATACAATATA
>JAUUIK010105175.1:2123-29900 GCA_032270385.1 Urticina crassicornis | reverse complement strand
AATTCGGTCTATGTAAAAAAATAGGGGAATGGGCGGATTGTTGGATGAAATGTGTAGACGAACGTCGCATGGGGGATAAGTGGGTGGGCGTGTGGAGAGGCGATGCTTGCTGAATGAATCGCTAGCATGGGTAGTCTAAGTGATAGATGGGTTGGATAGAGGGGTTAGGTGTAAGTGGATGGGTGGATAGAAAAAATATTGAAGGGCTGGTGTGGTTGGTGTGGTTTGTGTGACGGGAGAATTAGTGAATTAGGGTAATGTAAGGGGATGGATGGATAGTGAACGGGAGGATAGAACGAATAATGAACGCTTTGACGGTATTATGTGGGTTGTGTGATGGCAGGTCAATGGATATTGGTATGACGAAGGAGGATGGATGGATCATAATAAATGGAGGGATAGAACAAATAATGAACGCTTTGACGGTATTATGTGGGTTGTGTGATGGCAGGTTCAATGGATATTGGGATGACGAAGGAGGATGGATGGATCATTATAAATGGAGGGATAGAACGTAATATACTGTTTTACAACCGACACTCCCCGTCGGGGCTCTTCCGTGACAGTTCGCTCCACTCTCATTCCCCACTACGTTAATATTTACAATTCACACAACACTCAACTCACATGTTGATTTTTACGGAGGGAGGAAACCGGAGAACCCGGAGAAAACCCTCGTAGCATAGGAGACAACAACACATCAAACAAACTCAATTCACATATGGTGTCCGCTTAGATGTGAATTGGATAACGAAGGAGCATGGATGGATAATCAGTCGAGCTAGAATGGGAGGATAGGACACATGGATAAACTGTTAGAGGATGGATGGATAATGAACGGGAGGGTATAGCACGAGTGTATGAAGGAATGAGCAGTGGATCAAGAGGGAACAAACGGAGATGAATAGATAACGAATTAATAGAAATAAATAAGTGGATGAATGAATAGACTCTTAAGTGTATGTAATTGATACTTGAATGAATAGATGGTTAATGAATAAAAAGATAAAACGGAATGGACAGCCAAGTATTTGAAGGTTAAAAAGCTTTTTAATTAATAATAACATGCAAGTAATCTATACGTACATTACTATAGATAACGTTATTTAAATACCACTATGTCAAGCTAACTCTAAAGTCGCGGTGATATTAAGGAGATAAGGGCGTGTCAGAAACGCGTGTTTACAGATCTCCACGTACGCCCATCCAACACTCTCTACTTTTATTTTATCGGTCGTTATAGCTTTGTATGGTCGTTCATCACTCCATCGATCCAAGAACCACTATCAATATTATTGTCAACGTCTGCATCAACAGTCTTCTTGTATTCTTCTCTAAGTCATGCAGTTCACACCGGCTACTTATCGGGTTTTTATGAATTATTTGCTAGCGGTTTGAGGTAGCCATTAGTCTGAAGTCCTATTAGGAGGATTAAAGATTTTAAATTAAAGGGATTAAACCGAACAAAACACGACTATCAGGGGATATTTGTAGTTCAATGTGTCTTCACGGAATTTTATCAAAATGTCTGTAATCTGAGTAGACTGTAAATGAAGGCATGTGCCAGCCGAATTCCTATAACAAAATCAAGCGAGGCCAGTCAATAGACGAAGTTCTAGCTGTTAACGTATCGATACTGTAGAGTGTATCCAGAAGGAGATAGAGTAACTAAGATGACACGATACGCGTTAGATATTGAAGCGATGAAGTATCGTTCTGTCTAAACCAGAAGACGAACGACCTTGTCTGAATTTTAAGAGCAGGCCGAGAAATCGAGTGACACAATTATTTTTACTTGTGTCATTTTCTGTCATTTTAACCCCTGTAAATCTATTATATATATATATACGATTCGAGATATTGACTCGTTCAGAGCTTATACTGTCAAATGTTATTCAATTTGATAAGAAATAGATAACTTAACGACGACCGACCGAATGTTTTTCAGAAAGCGAATCAGGTAAAACTAAACTCAGTATGAAAAGGATTTCAGCCGACTATCAATGCTTATATCTGTTTATTTTTTGAGATCTTATGTCTGACCTATGAATCTTATTATTCTCGTCCGAGATAAGTTTATATATAGTCACTCAAAGGTAATTCAAAATAAATGAAATAAGTGTAATTGTCGGCCAATATTTTCAAATGTCCGCATGCCCCACGCTGAGTCACAGATTGTATCTGTCTGTCATTTAGAATTTAAGTATAGAGTCATTTATTGAAGTAACTGAAGGACTTCGCCTTTGTCTTTGAGTTAATCTAGTCTCCATTACAGATAGCTGACGAAGGAGTTACAATAAGTTCGATTAGTCTCTGGATAGATGTATGATCTGTCATCGAATACATCATATTATATGCAGGTGTCTGAGGTTGTCACGCAAACGAAGCGTTCTGTTGTTAACTCCACTCAGACCGATGGCAAATAAATTGTACTAGGATAAATACTAATTAAATTCTTAACTGCAATCTCTTTGATTTTGCACAAATATCAAAAACGATTCCGAAGCCGCGAACCGACAATAACAACCTCTGGAACCCAACGTAGCTGAGTTCTGGTTTGCAGCCGAGGGGACTGAAACATCTACTCACTGGAATGAAAAAGCTATCCATTTGGCCAAACGTCAAAACACAACATAACTGTTCATTGATTATCTGATTCATTCTTGAAGACAACACGACAGGTTTTGGGTAAATAACTCTCTGGAATACAAGGTAAATATAACCGTATGTCTTGTATCTCTTTTGATAATATAAATCGTCCGTTGTAACCACATTCTTACATCTTGAAAAAGCACACATTCTGATTCCTTCACTAAAATGAGTTGATTTACTCAGTCGTGAAAAGCTCGGCTGACTTGCTAGATGGTTTTTGACATTTCATTATATCTCATTCTGTCTATTCTAATAAACGTTTTGTACTGTACTAATTTAGACTTAAAAGCATATATTACATTACATATGTGAGTGAAAAAGGTTAATATGGTTGAGAAATTAAAGAAGACAACTTGAATATCATCATTCAATTCTTTGTAGAGAGAGTCATGAAGCCGGTAACAGTATTTTAGGTTAAATATTACCCCAATGTGTACACAGAAACACCAGGAAAACGGCTTAAATCCTGGGACAGTTTTTAGAAATCACTTTAGTAAAGGATAGTCATGCGGAAGGGTTATGTACAGGTATTTGATACTGAAAATAGATTCTTATTCTCGACTCAAAGCATAATGAGATCAAAGGAAGACATTTTGATAATGGAACGTTTCGAACGATCGAAGTGTTGGCTGAAGTAAACAATATATAATGTATAAGTATGTATATATATATATACACTCAAAAAGATATCATGAAACATCAAACTCTATGTATACTTCTAGAAAGAAACTATATCATCATATGTTTAGATCGATATTCATACTGATAGATGAGGTTTAACTTGCTGAATGGTGGAGCCCCTAGAAGCACTCGGTTGGGGGTTTCATCCAGTGATTATAACAATTGATAATCGCATCGTGAAAGTGATTTTAATCAGTTGGAATACAAAAAGAGTTCCAAGTCTTTTATTTAGTAAGTAGATTAGCAGTGAAGTTTTGAAATATAAATACTTTGGATTTAAAATTTCACTTATAAAAACTGCTCTCTACGAATCCAGTCGGTAATGTTAGTGGGATAAGTCCTGAGACTAGATCTCGAAGCGGGCTGACTCTTTGTCTGGGTAGTTTGGGAATATTTTGAAAGAAGTTCTGTCGTTGAATACTTTGAAGCCTACATAATTGGGACAATGTCACTGGGAATCTAATCCGACGAATGTCGGGTATCAAATTCATTCAAATGCTGGCTATTAAATACAGGTGCATTGTGTATAAGCAAGACTTTGGCGTCGTCAGTAGATTCAATACGTCTACAAATACGAGGATTCTTCAACATGTAGTAAGACTTATTTTTACAGTAGTAAGACTTATTTTTTTACACAACCGATGATTCAGCTGCTCCCGTAAATCTCCAAATAAACTTCAAGTTTATTTAATAGAGACTATCATTCTCCATCCGCTATACAATACCACGGTCCAATCAGTGTACATAGCGGATCACCCTTTCATACCATTCTTCATTAAAACTGATTTTCGGTTTCTTTTATTAATTAATTTTCCATATTCAAGTTACATAGAGTAATCAAAGGCTGAACTGGAGATTGGCTGTAGATTTTAGCGTCATAAAAACAAGTTTAGTTCAAGAGTCTCGCATTGGTAAAGCATTTGATTCCAAATCATCAGCAACCTCGCGGGAAGTCAAACCGACAAAGTAACTCCGACTAATTGAAACTTAAACGCCCGCCGCGTGGAGGGCTTTTAGTCGCGATGTGAAGGAGAAGAAGAAAATAGGAGTTATCCCACAAGGTTGCCAAACAAACACGTGTTGTGTAAAAAATATGAAACCAATCCCTTAATTGAAAACTCTAGGTATTATTAGACAACAGTGAATCGACATAAAGACCCTTATCTAGTACCTGTGTTACTGAGCCCTAGCAATAGGACTGACAATGGGTGTCATCGCACAGATTCGCATTCATGTATATCATAGCAAATATAATACGAATAAACCCCCGCCAACAGTTTCTGTCATTGGCGTAATTAAGCGTGCACACGGCGTCTTTGAAAATGCGATCCGCAAGCATGAATATAAGAGACGAGCTTCGCTAGTATCGGTGGTTTTTGAGCCGTCGAAGACGGAAGCTTTTTATGGTAGTAAACGAGGCGAATATCGATTCTGACGCGAGCTTAGTGGAAGGTTGCACAGAGCGGGTCTTTATTTAATTGCCTCGTGTCTCCAGTGGTGATGGTCAATAGGTCAATCTAATACTAGCTTTTGTGTTATTAATATTCAATATGTCAATTTGGTTCTACTGATCGTTGTTTGCTCAATCTTCAGGGGGCCAAATACTTCATTTCTGTGTCCTCACAGCTAGCTGTGCTTAAATCAACACAACGTTCGTACCGAGGCAGGCCGCAGATTAGGCTATCTTTTCTTTCGAACTTCAAACGGTCTTTAATTCACCACAACAGTTTCCCAGAGTCGTGTGTAAATGCACTAGTTTAATATTATTGATTTGGGTCCAGGGTTAATTGGTTTTGGGCTCGAAATTAATTCTTTAACGGCACTTTAAGAGACCACGCTCTCGGGAGCCTTACTCACAAGCCATCTGTACGCGACGGGCGGAAGCCTACTAGATCCTTGAGAACAGTGTATCAACATATGATAGTATTTCAGCAAGATATTTGAAGATTTAGAGGTTAAAATCCCTAACTCTTCTTAAAAAGAATCAAACATAAAATCATACAGCGTCACGAATTAGTATATACTATTATCCACTCGCCGGGGGCATTTTTTTTATTTGAAGACATTAAAACCATGATTCTTACTTCTTTTGCAATCAATGTGATTCTAAATCATTTATTTGAAAGTAGAAAGAAAACATGTATATGTACGGCTGAGAATTCAGAGAGGCTTGAAAACATTCCTTGTTAGTAATTAGAACAAGAATCCTAGACGTTCGACTCGAGTTGTTCGTGTGTATCTTTACATGCTTAAGACGACGATTATGCTATTGATCTTCTTTAAGAGCTATCCTGAGGCAAAAATGATATTAATGAGTCATTGAGACGTTCTATGATCTGCGTGCCAAAATGTTTAGTCAACCAGCTCGTAGGAGGAGCTTTGCGTTGTTCCTCTTCTCTCGCTCAATTGTCCTCGACTATCCTAGCGTGATAGGGGCCGGAAACCTCTAGAAATAGGGCTCATTACCCGACTCTCAGTGGGATAACAATTATCAATAATGGTACTTAGGTTATGCTGTCTTCGACACGACTGTTCATAACCCTGTTACGAGTAGACGCGAAGAAAGCGGACAGACGGAGTAGTCTGGTCCGTGATTTAGGACTAATTCGATTGAGTAAGAATTTCTGGAACAAGCATCTATGGGATTTCGCTAATCTATTTTTAAATGAAGTAAATGGACGAAGACATTTGGTCGATAATGATGGGGGCGTGACGAAGCTTTGATGCCATTCAACGGTACCAATTTTCATGTAGGCGATAATAATTGATGCCTAAATCCTCAATACATGTCTAGATGACTATTGTAGTTTACCAGTATACATGGTATTCCCAAGAGATAGGTTGATTCTAAATAGACGAATATGTAAATCTTTCTGAGTGCTCTTCATTGCCTCTCTATTGTTTTTCAATATTACTGACCATTGTTAAGGACAAACAAATTGATGATGTAGAGGATGAAATGAATAGCAGAAACCTCCTACTGAATGGCCTGGCTCATCTATTATCTTATATCATATACACATGACAGTCGATGCAATTAGGAGCGTTACAAGTACTATTTAGTTGTAATAGAACGACTTGATATTGTGTTGGATATTTTGTCTAAATCTCAGTCTGTTTGTTTAGCCATTGTTCAGTAGCGAACCCCTCTGGTCGGTTGCTTTTCTTTGCAGAGACCAAAGCACGCCCTGTGTAAAGATAGACCTAAATAGGCTGATGTATAACTTGAGTTAAGATATCTGAGTGAAAGCATTTACTTTCGTACACACGTGAAATCGGATACATAAGCGAAAGAGGTAAGATATTTCATTCACACTTGGTTTAAAGTAGCCCCGAGGTTTTCGCTCCTCTCAGTTGAACAAACAGCTGAACATTGAGCGACGTAGCGTGTACACGTTCTAGTCTCATGTAGCATTTCTCGCTCAAAACGTGTGCTTAACAACTTCACGTTGTCAAGTGGCAAGCGAACACGGACATCGATTCCACGGTCTTACTTCCCACAGATGTAGCTTTGAGCTGTAATATGTAAGTTAGTGCATATCACACACTAGTCTTCACTTTACAACCTAAAGCAAACAAGACGAACGTATTCTATTGACATCTATGTAAACAAACTATAATGTAGTGATAATTCTTTTCCTGTTGAACCACGTTGAGTTTGCGCTTAGTAAACGAATTATCTGTAGACTTCGTGGATACCATGTCAAAAAACCCTTTGGACTTCAGTTCTCCGTGTAGTAAACATGTTCTCAATTGCAATGTCGACTTTATTTAAAACTTGAATGGTTATATTCTTTAATATGATACGCTGTTATCCAAACAGCGAGAACAATTACACTTGATAGACTTTCAATGTTCCAGAACTAACTAACTAGCGCTAGCCGGAAGAGTTGCGCAAGTGTTTCCTAGTCTAAGCCAAGTTGCTTTATTTTCACGTGCGCTTAAACGGTGTTCGTATAAAATCTTGAACATAACTAGGCCAGTTTATATTGCTTCGGAATTCAACTGACTTGAACTTAAGTCAAACAAAATGACGGTTTTATTGCTAATCATAGAAAAGTATTTACGGCAGTTAATAGTTCATAAAAGTTACAGGAATGAAAACCGTACGAAGCCGACTGTCATGCTGAAGTGCGTCGGTCGGAGAGCAAGGTATAATTTACAAATGACGGGAAATTCCTGCTGCTAAACTATTAGTACAATAGTACGGCGGGCGTCAATCGGATTTCTTTACAGTCAACCCCTGAAGCACAATGCATGGCAATACAGTGGGAAGCATGACTTTTGATTCCAGCGCAATGAGAGAGAAAGTGATATCATTATATATATGATTAAGTGCCGAGTATAAACATTAGCGAAATGCTTGGAAGTGAAACTCGACAATTGTTTTTAAGTCTTTGTACTTGTGCCCGGCAAGGTATACAGCTGGTTGTTTAGTATTTGATGTATAACTCAGTACAATACAATCATTCATACATTTATTATTTTAGGTTTGAAAGAAAATATTTGTGTCTGCCATCGATTTTCTATTAATTATTGAATATTGGATTTTTGGTAATTTGTTTTTTCTACCAATTACTTTTAGGCCATAGATTTCACGGTGTTTTATGTGTGTGAAAATAACACATGAAGAGTATATAATTCCTGTCAAGGATAGTACTATTCTTAGAGCGGATTGTATCTGTGTTTACTTCGACCAAGTAGCTTGTGTAGAATCTTCTCGGTTTTTGTTCCTTTAAGAAACTTAAACTCAATTAGTTTTCTGGAGGTCTATCAATTCAATGATTACAAACTCGGTCGCACAGCTTGTCAACGCTTCTAAAATACCACGAACACAGATCACATTTGTAAGCTTTATGTTTCCATGATTTATGACTAAGAACTGTCACACACGTGAGCTTGGAAAAGAAAGACATTGAAGTGTTTGCTGCAGATTTATGTCAATATAATGCACGTCAAGTATAGTAGAACAAGTGCGCGAATAAAGAAAACTGTCAGGAACAAGTGCCAAGTACTCAACATTTGTCCAAGATGTGTTCCACTAAATCAAAAGAGGTACAGTTTGGAGTGTACGGATATATTGAACATCACTTTCATAACGTTGGAGCTTTCGCTTTCGTTTTAGAATTCGCATTTTGAGAAGTGAATGTAGCTATGGAAATCTTTAAAATCCCCAACATTTTATTTGTAAGCGATTTAAAGGAAAAAGCTGATAGTACCTTACACTAGAATTTTTTTAGTCGGTTTTATTTTGAAACCCAAAAAGCTAAGCCATGCATAAGAGAAAAATCACTCAGTACTCGATTACATTCCTCATAACACGAGGTACAATCACAGAGAAAATAAGAGTATGTTTTCTTTTCTCTCGTTATTCCATTCCATGTTTGTTGCCTTGTGCTGGCTTAATGATAAATCAAGAATGTATGCTAATATTCGGTGGGGTGTCATCGTCGTTGATTAATCACCATCTACAGGCAGATGACAAATACCATCGACAAATCACTTTGAACAATCCATTTGTGTTTATTCTTTGTAGTGACTTATACTTGGTTTGTGAGAATTCAAAGCTATTAATTGACTCATGTTGATTCAGGATTTCCTAAGAACTCGATTGACTCAAACCCGGACGACACTGAGACTAAATAAAAATCCAGAGCCAAAGTACGTCTTTCTTGTCACACTGAAAACGAAATATTTCTACTGGCTTCTTTTCAAGCTTAGTGACATTCAAAATCAGTGAAAGACCTTCATCTCTTATTCGATCGATAAAAGCCTTGTGCTTAGGGGCAATATATTGGCCGATAATTTAACGACGAATATGAACAATGCTAAAACTATATATTGTATTAGCAAAAAAAATGAAATCTATAGCCAGCTGACGCGATTGGCTGGAGCGTTGGCCTTAAGACACTCTTTATGGCTGAACATCCATGTTAGTCAGTTCGCCTAACGCTTGTAATGTGTACAATCAAAAAATTAAAGATACCATCTTGACAGAGTAAGCCCCTTAGATTTTGTCTCTAATCAATTGTTGTGTTAGTATATCGAATTCTAAGACCAAACCGGGAAGTTGTTATCGTGTACTGCCAGTAATTGTAAGCTGAAACTTAGTATTCAAAAACGGCGAAAAAAAATATTATTCAGGTATAGAGGATGCGTGGTTTGGCGTAATTTAAAATAAAGTATCACCGAGCTAAATTAATTCGAATGAAAACTTTAAAAGCCGTTTTTTTGAAAGATTTCGCTGTAAATCACGAGCGAAATAAATGCCAAATGAATTTGTATTAACGGATTAGGGTACCTTGAAAAGGGATAAAAAAAATTTCTACAGGATATTTCTGGGATATAAGCGGGTACCACTATCTAATCAGATATCACAGACTAGTGTCGACTTAACTCTCTATTTACATCAAGCTCTGATACTGGTCTATAGTTAGCGAATAGATTTCTTCCCTTTTAGAGCCGATGTTGAGTCGTTTGTAGCGAAATTATAAGATTTGAACCTTCCTCTATCGTATTACTGAGAGACCACTGGAAGGGTGGTAGGTTAGAATTGATCGAAATGCGGGTCATTCTTATATCACATTCACCGCTTATTGTCCATCTTACATTTAATTTGGTCGAGTCTAGTTTAGGCACACTTACGGCTTGTTAAGGCGGGGTGAAAATTAGGTCGGACAATAACCAAGACTTTAGAAGGCTGAAGATTGCATACGATGTATACCTTTCTAAAAAAAACAGTGCGTAGACTAATGGCCAGCCAGACGAAAATCCGTCGCTAGCTTTTTTTCCCACTACCTAGGTTTTTTTCTCGGTTGCATGTTTGTCTGCAAGAGTGTGAGTTAGTATGTGGGGGCGTGGAAGAAGTCTTCGGTATTGTTTTCGAGAATGCTTAATCCCCATATCGTAAGTAAACGATCCCTTCAAAGTGACAGGTTTTTATCACCACCAGACTTTGCCTCTGACTTTTGTAGTTTTACGATTATGTAAACTATTTAGACAATAAGGGATTCTACACCGGTAAGCTGTGACGGAACTATTTTTTATCACAGACCACATCTATATTTTTGGTCCGTATGAAGATAGATTCCCCAAACAAGCGTTCGTTTTTGTGCGCTTTTCGCGTCAATTCATCTGTCAACAACTGGTGGTTTTATCGGATTCCGGCCGCCAAACACACAAAGAGGTATAGGGCTTGTGTTGTCATCCCCTCGAGTGCGCGTAAAGCACTTCCAAAAACTGCTGAAATTGTTTAGAATGGTTGTTTCCTATTTCACACAATTTGGTTGTAAATGTTTTTAAGAGTAATCATGTGACAGGCCTCTTCTATACAATGTGCCCCCAACTATTGTACTGGCTCGCGTTAAATGACACTTTGGCCTACTTGGCTGACGTGTAGCCATGGCAATGAGGCAATTAGTACTTGACGAGCCAATCAGATAAGATAAGCTTAACAAACGTAATACCCGATCGTAGTGATAATATGCCCCATGTTTCTAACTCTCTTGATAAATCCTGACACTTCACAGAGCGACCACCACACCCCGGTCAAAAGCCTTAATAGTGTACAACAGCCTGGTCTACGGAACACATCCAAGCGGACCACGCTTCAACTGCGGACATGTTTGCTCCGCTTCCAATGCTAAGCTTCAGTCCTCAGCAAATTGCTCAAGTGTGCGAGACTTTAGAAGAAAGCGGAGATGTTGAACGCCTGGCCAGATTTCTATGGTCACTGCCAGTCGCTCCTGGTACATTAGAGGCTCTAAGCAAGCACGAAAGTGTACTCCGAGCTCGGGCTATAGTCGCCTTTCACATGGGTAACTTTAGAGACCTGTATCACATACTCGAATCTCATCGATTTACCAAGGAATCGCACGCAAAGCTGCAAGCTATGTGGCTAGAAGCGCACTACCAAGAAGCAGAGCGACTCCGTGGAAGACCTCTAGGTCCAGTAGACAAATACCGCGTACGCAAGAAGTTTCCAATGCCGAGAACAATTTGGGACGGAGAACAAAAGACACACTGCTTCAAAGAACGAACACGGAGTCTCCTACGCGAGTGGTATCTTCAAGATCCCTACCCGAATCCCACAAAGAAACGAGAACTAGCGCAAGCTACAGGACTAACACCAACTCAAGTAGGAAATTGGTTCAAAAATCGACGACAACGAGATCGAGCTGCTGCAGCTAAAAACAGGTAAATAAATGTCTAGATATTTCGCTTTCTTTACTTCTTTCACGACTTGTTAACTGGTTTATCATCGTACACTGTACGAGCGCATTCAGTAAATCTCTGTGTACTTAATGTACAATGTTACAGTGATTTCTGTGTATAGGGGGTATATAAACGATGGTATTGCTCGCCTTGATATATTACTTTGTCGCTTGTGTTGGGTCACGGTTGCAACGGAAATGGGCAAATTAGTGTAAGTTTAGCGTTAAGGCGAGATTACTCTTCACGACTCGAGGACTTGGAGTTGGAAGTGTCACGGAGTCTTCTCAATTCCTTCTGAATTGGTTTGGATGGTTTGCGAGTAACAGATGGGCTAAGAGAAGCGCTTGATCTTGAAATACACACCGCGGTTGTAAACCCAATGATAGTTAAACCTCGAGGGCAAAGAGACTTGCCTCAGAATCAAGACGGGCATGTGGCTAGCAGTGATTGCTCCTTCATTACACCAATCTTTCGCTAATGTCTTTCCGCAAATGTTTTTGTCCTTGAAACCACACGGCCACAGCACATCAAAATCTTACCTCATTTACTATCAAATTGAAACAGTTAGGTATTCTTTCGCTACTATTCTCACATATGGTTCACATCTTTTAGAACTGACCACATAAGGAGACTGTTGACAGAAAAGGATAGTTGATTTTTGACTATGAATAAATACCACAATGTCGTGGCTACTTACTAGAGCTCATTTATTAATATAGCACATTTTTTTCCGCCAGATATTTTCATATACTTAAGAAAGATTATACTTCTTTCGTGTGGTTGATTTGTTTATTGAGGCCAGGCAATCCAATAATTATCAATGTTTTATATTGAGCTGAAGACAGCTAGAAGTCTCTTAAGAAAACTCCGTGACGATTTGATTTTTTTCCCGACTGTAAAAGAGAAAAGGTATCTCGACAAGTTGCTAAAGAATAAAACACATAATGGGAGGAGAAATGCAAAGAAATTATGATTTAGTGGAAGCATTAACAACGAGTCGAGGTGAGAATCAGGAGGGTTTGACACCTCGCGAAAACCACTCTACTTAGCTTACCAAAGAATAACAAGGTCGTTTCTAATCCAGCATCATTACAAGTACGAGGTGCGAAAACCTTCAAATATTAATGGCACCCAATTTAGGACTTTAATGTTTGCGTATAATTTAAGCATTACAATATATTTTATTTCACGGAGTCGTGTTTTATGGAGCAGTGATTGAGATATTTGTATTCGCTTTTTCAAATTCGACATTCCTCAACACCACAAACTTGAGAAACGTTAAAACATATACTTTTTTGCTGATTGATTTTCTAATAATTTTGAAAAGGTGAAAATGATTTGGAGTGAAAATTCAAACTTTTGGATTAGTCGGGTATTGACAACCGTTCTGTGGTTTAGATAATCCAACCAACCTTCTACTTAAAAGTTTTAGGGAAAGACGAGAGAGAGCCAAGCTCAAAAGCAACAACAATTAACACTTTACATTCTAGCTGTTGTCGGATTTATTTCATAAATTACATTACAAAACTAAATTTGTTGTACGTTGTGAACATTTCAGTCAGTCTGGTGGCGAAATATTCACATTCTTATTCGATATAAGTGCGAACCTTTTTCATTGATACTCATATTTGTTAATGTATTGCTTTCTCTAGCTATAATATCCTGCCGAAACACGAATCAACATTTACTGTTAACGTGATACTACGCGGGTATAAATTGCTTTTGCTCCCAGTATCAACACGAGTTTCTTACTTCGCTGACCAATGAACTATTTCAGTTCCTTTAGAGAGTTTCTACCTAAAAACACACAGGATGAAGGGCTGTATTTCAACAATCATATGTTGTTTCCTTTATAGCTTCCGATAGATTAATGTTTTATTTTGAAATAACCCAAGAAGGTCGAGGCACTTAAGTATTTTCACTGATTGTTTTGGCAGTAGACTTTTGACTGATATTCTTACTTAACTGGAGGCAGCCAAATGGCTAGTATAACTTACTGTTTAGATTCGTTTTAGTTCCGTTGTGAAATTTTAGAGGTCTTGGGGGAAAAGGACAGGGAAGTCAAGTCGCCATGAAGGAGAGTCCTTGGCGGAATATTTGCTTTAGTTTCTTGCTCTCATAGACATTTTGTAGAACCAATAAATCACTCGTGAAAGGTATACATCGTCTCGATCGACATTTTTCTAACAATACAACTCATTACACTTCATATATTTGAACTCACTTTGTCAAAACAGTTAATCTTTTATGAATATTACGCCAATAATATTCCATATTCTACTTATGTGATGAAGTTTGTCGCCGAACTCAACTTAGAGACTATAGCCCGACAAAAGCTTTAAGAGTTTCGAGTTTTGGACGAAAAAATATATATTTGTTAATGAAGACAATTGCTCATCTGGCTAAAGACAGCCAAGTGGTTGGGGACAAAAGAATATACATTAGAAACTGCGCAGAAACCTTCTACGCCGTGTTATTCGGTATGATTCAAGCAAAATGACAATCACTTTGGCCTGAAAACATAAGAATTCCCTTCGGCTGTACAAGTGTCGAGTTGCGGAAAGACGACTGAAATGCATTTTATAAAAGCGTGTGTATGTGTTTACGAAACATTTTCTCGTATACACAGTTGAAAGGAAACTACGTTTCCTTTGCTTTTCCTCTTGTAATCTTTTCATCGGTTCTGATTTCGTAACATTTCTGGTTTTCTTTCCGGGCATTTGTTGTGAGTTTGGTTGAAAGGGTTTCGAAGACATCGGTTGATCACATCGAGGCCACAGAACGAAAAGAAAATAGACCCACAAGATACGTTCTGTTTACTGTTTTTCTACACCTAAGTGCTGAATGGTTTTACTTTACTAAGCCTTGAGTTGAAAGTTTTAATCCAAAACTTATCTACTTGGGTCACATACGATGATGATACTCACAGTCAACTGAGTGATACATTTCAGGGTCTGACAATGAAACGGCTCGCGGGGCCGTACACGTTGAAAGCGAGTAATCACTTGATAGAGTACACACACCGACCGACCCAGAGTACATTAATTCTGTTATCAACAACATAGGATTCGATCAAAGTTTCCTGCCATTATAATATTGTATACATATTATCAGTAAAAAAAACCTTTTCTTCGAGCTTAGAATGATGCATACTTGCTCCAGGTGTACTGGCTATCGTTCATTAAAAAAGTCAAAACGCATTCAGACATTGTGGACGTCAGAAAATAAACATAAAAGCCTTATTTGCGTAATTCATGATAGCAAAGCTATACACCCCAAAGCGAAATAAACAAAATATGGCGTTTTTGAAAAAACCTCCACGCGCGGCAAAATAGGTTTAAAATAAAAGGAAATACACGCTTAGAGTTATAATTATTGTAAGAGTATGTGTTTCATTGATTCTACAATGTTTTTATTATCTAGTTATTAAAGTTCTCGCTATTTTTTTCTTTCTAGAATGAATCAACAGGGATGCCAGCTTTCAAATTGCAAAGCACCTTTGAGTCCTGATGAACTAAGCATCGAGGACGACGACCTTCGCGGGCTAAAAAATTCAGAAGATTCCAACAACGAGGAGTTAAACCTAAAAGAGCACTAGGTAAACTCACTTTCTTGGAAAGAAAATAATGAACATTGCTTTAAGCAAGTCGAAAACAAAAGCTGGTTGTAGATACCTAAAATGGGATGAAACTATGCATATACACTATGGCACAGAAGTTTGTGGAAGAAACTACAAACACTAGCCACCTGCTTTCAACGGGGAATTTCAATTTGTAGAAAAAAGAAAATAGATAGAGAGTCTTTAAGTAGAATTCCTTGGGTTAAGAGCATCCTCACTCGTCTCGTGGAATATTGTACAGAAACAAAATTACTGTAAAGCTTTCAATATATAAATATATATATATAAATATACGAATGTTCAGCACACTCGATGGATCGTGAAATAGGGTATGCGTTACGTACTAGGTGTAGAGAGTATTACAAATATGTTGAAAACATGCAAAAACTCAATAGTTCAAGGAAGAAAAATAATAAAGATTCCTTTGACAATGAAATCACGGTTTATTTCTGTTCATTTCAAATTGAGGGAATAATTTAAAGTTTGTTCGTGAGATATGATTGGAAATTTTGTGTTACTGAGTATTTGGCGTGGTCTTTCTAGTAGCTCGCTCGTTCATTCAAGTGCCGAGAAAATAAAGTTTGTTAGCTATCCTCTTATTTATTGTGACATGAAACGAGTTCAGCTGTAAACCTCCTTCGAAGGTGGAAGAGATTCAGAAACGAGCCTTTTGTTAGGTTACATTAACACCTTCGAGACTTGAATAGAGTTCCTGTTATCATTGAAAAGGTTGAAAAGACTTTGATCAATGGCTGGTGTCAAAGTGACTTGTAGTAATGCATCATGAATCGATTAACGGTCTCTGGCACTGATATCAACCAATGCCTAATTACAAAGAAGGTTCCATAGTGACATATAGTGCAACACGACCATTGGATCTCGAGGTGGTGTTCTAAGAATACAGCACCCTTTTTGTCAGTGTTCCTCAAGAGCTTCGGGGTGTTTATCAAGAACGAGTCATACACCAGCCCTGACTTTTTCAAGGAATTTCTGATGGCAGTTATTGCACAATAGTCAATTATCGCAATAGTTAACAGAGAATAGATGTCTGTCTTTTATTCTCCACAACAATGCATTCGTTACTAGTATTTCAGTCGTCTTTTCTTTCTAGGTGGTTTGCACTTCGGTTAGTTCATTGTGGGTCATATATCGTACTGGACCTGTTATCGTAACTGACATGTTATAAAGGGATAACTTGGATTAAGATTGGCTCTTGAGTGTGACTGACAACCATCTATGAGAAAATCTCAAATATTTTTCAATAACAAACCCGACGCTAAAGCTGCAGATTTTAATAGACTTTAATGTGTGAATTAATGTTCTCCAAGCCCTCCTTTGCTAACCAATGCGACAAGTTGTCAAACCAACCCAGTCTGTTTACTTTAGAGATTTACTCGTATTTACTTATCAGCGATTTAAAATCCCATAAAGTTCGTACGACTTCTGGGGCTCCTGTAATTAGTGGAAGGAATGCCGAAAGAAGGTCTACGCGGCAAATGGAGTGATAACAGGCCACGGTTAAGAGACAGGCCTAATCAATAGCACCGTTTACAAGGCATCAAGAACATTTTTTTGCAAACATGCCTACGCAAACAACCTTTATCACAGGTTATCTAGCTGATAAATCGTTTTTTAAAATCCAGAAGGAGGGACCAGGAAAGATTAATGTATGAGATACGTCTTGTGATGGAGACGGCACGTTTCGTGGCCGAAGATTTTAAAAATATTTACACACAAATTGAACTCGATTTTTAAGATGCTTTTTGGTTTTTAGGGTTCAACATGCTCCTCGAATTTAGTATATTTGTTTTGTGGAGTGTCGAACGTTACGGAAGAAGGTCTTTCATCGAGCATGTCAGGATCCATTCTCGGTCATTTTGATCGCCCACAAATGTGTATATAAAAAGAAGGAAGATCCGTCTGTGACAGTGGCCTCGGGGCATTTCTATTTTGTCTGAACTACCTGCTCGGAGTATTAATTTCTGCGCCCTCAAAATCATACCTCCTTTGGTGATTAATATTCCTTTTAGTGTGAGGGAAATCCCAAACATTATGGGATTACGTTTCCCCTTTCAAAATATCTATTTGGGTGAGCTAATTTTAGGCGGTATTTTGCCGGATTTAGGAAAAAAAGTTGGCAAGGAAAGCACTGAGGCTGGCGATCGGTTATTTTAAACCCTTTATTCAAATAATCATTAGGAGTGATCGTTAAGTTTCGCTCTCTTCTTATGAAGAGCCTTAATGACCTCCATAAAATCCACCCTGGTTACTTGGTTGAATTGAAAATAGCTTTGGCCGTAATCGCGGGGAACCGCAATGAATCGCGTCTTCACTTTAATATCCAATTAGAAACAAATCTCCAGTGATTTTCGCTTTTATAAATCAAGATTTTAAATAGTTATATTGACCACATCTTATATTAAATCTGTTGTAAAAAATAGCAACACAATATCGAAACAAACCCCAACTGCGTCCCAATCACCTTACATTCATTGTGATAACAATTTGAAAAGCGGCTCTTTGTCGTTTTAGCTTGATGCTTGTTTGCAATTGGCTTGGTCGATTATGGGCTAAGAGCTCCTTTTTATGACTTTTGGCGATACTTATTCGATTGCTCGAATGACTGCTCCTGATAACTCATCTTTACTTCCAGCTAGGTTGTGTCTTCCCCATGAGACAACATTGGTGTTCCAAAAGCTATGAACGTTACCTTCGGCACAGTTCTGGTTTGATAAGGGGTTACTTGGGTAATTACTCAAAGTAGTTCACGCTAAGCTTCGAGCCTTTTCGCTGATAAAACGACACATTTTACGATTTCATGCGGGCTGATTTCGATCTAAATGGACTGGAGATTAACTTCAAAAGTAATTCCATGCTTTCGTTCATTGTGTGCAAACGCCATTCAGCTCATCTACAGCCACTTCCGCATCTACGAATATCTTTGTATTGTAGCTGACTAAAACAGCCCAACCATTGTATCGTAACTTAGAGGTTAGCAAAGGCTAATGATAAAGTTAAAAAACCTAGGATGAATAGAAGTTCCTAATAGCCTTATTTCGAGATAGCAATCAACATCAGCTAGGACCTTCGCTTCTTAGAGACAATTCAGTCACTTTTGAGAGAGAGAAACACTAATCTAATGGGAAGGACTGCATGTACTTTGTTTTTCGACTTAATAGACGGGTGGCAATATGTTCAACGTTCAACCTTCTCAGACGCCTCATGTATCCATAAATAAACTCTCCTTATCTTAACTAAAATGAAATATAAATCTCAATGTTTTGAGTTCCTCTGTATCACTCCCAAGCTCACGGTACAATTTTAGACGCAAAGAAAAAATCCTTTGAACTGAACATCTTAAACCTGTCGTCACCCGAATTATTTTCACGGCACTCGAAATGGTTCCTTCACAATTGTATGCTTAATTTCTGCTCTTAAAACCATACATTGTCGCTCTGATTGCTTTCAAGTTCAAATAACAAAACATCAACTCGACCAAATAGTCTATTACGATTGATTTCCTGGCTAAACTTACTTACTCCGTGTGCAGTTTGATTTAAAATATATTTATGGTAAAATAAATAAAGCATGGTGGGTGTTTCGTGCTTAAAAGTTTGGCTTTTGGTCGGGTATTGATTGATAACTCGGTGGGAAAAATTAGATTTCTCGTCAAAGCAGGGCCATTTTCGGACAAAACTGTTTTCAATGACTTACACTATATTTTGATGTTTATTTGCTCCACAACCTGAGAACCGCGCGCCGATGAATCCACAATCACTATTAATGAGGAATCCAATGACTAAAAAAACCCAGGCAAATAGTGTACTTGAAGAAAGGGTTTTTTGTCTTACATCATTCTAAAGATACTAATACTTCGTTTTAGTGAAAAATATTTTAGCTCGGAGTGAATTTGTGCGTGATATCTCGAAGAACACGTACTTGATGTTTGATATCCAAGCATATTTCTTGTTCATTACTGAACTAATGTCTCTAAATCTGTGAATCAGTTCAACGAGGTAATACGAACTATCGATATTTATATTTCCTTTACACAGATATTTCTACAGAATGAAAATGAATCGAGAGTTAACTGAGATTGACGAATCGATCAAACGACGTTTCAGCTTAATCCAAACCAAAATGGGATATTATCACAGTCACGAATCAAGACTACACTGATCTTCATTGCCGTATATTAAAATTGTATGGATAGATCCTATTGGCACAGCTAAATAGAAAAAAAAAACGAATATCAGTCAAAGTGCGACTCAAAGGAAAATAAAACATGACGATCTGGGAGTGTGTTTGTGTTTCAGTTTATAGCAAAGGACAACAAACACGTCTCATTTCGCCGAAGGGACAAAAATAGAGGGCATTCTAGTTTGACGCAGAACAAAACAACGATCAGCTATTAAAAAAACATATATAGACATTACTTAGTGAGTAATTACAATGTGATTTACCCCGGGGCAATAATTCTATAACAACTTTACTTACACGAAGTTCTAAACGACCCCTAGTGGGGTTGCCATGTCATTGGTGAATAGTGCATAATACTACTCGTTGTTTGTCTCAAACGGCATCACCATGAATTATTCAATTATTTTGCTCATTGACTACAGAATACTAGCCGTGTACGTATTCCACACAAAGCATTACAATGACACTATAATAATCGAAGTCAATGACCTAAACTATTCTCATCAAGGTAGCCATTTGCCAACGCCTGTATATAGCTTGTTCTCAAACCTTAAACCTTAGGGACTATACCAAAAAAGCATACTTGACACTCAAGAAAAAAAACAGCATTTTTGAAAAAATAATTAATGAAAACGATATAATGGAAGAATATTTAATTCAGACTGAGAAGGGGTGATTTTGGTCTCATTAGAAATTTCCTTTTTCTTCGTGATAATTAACAAAGCATTTCTTAACTCCGCTTCGTATTAGAGTTCAATATGACCCTTGACTAGCGAGAAAATGATCAACATCATGAATGTATTAGCCCGCCAAAGTGATACAGGGATTGAATGCGTATTGATAGCTAGCCGATGTGGCTAAGAACTATGATACGCTTTGAAACGGAAGTTGCCTTGAAAACAAAACCAATTTGAGTCAAACTTGACGACATAAAAGTACAGCTCATAAGCAATGGAAAAAAGCCGGAGTCACTGGTTTTATATTTATAAAGTTAGTAAATGACTAGGACCTTTGTTGTAAGAGTGCATGAGTTAGACAATATTTATTTTCGTGAGATGTTGGTGAAATCTGTGTTTCGTAATCGAAGGATTAGTGCGGGACAGATAGCCTTTCAAGGTAAATACTTCTATAAGAGTTCAAGTCATGAATACACGCCTTTTTTGACCGTGAAAAACGCTTCACACTTCATAGATAGCGGCTAATGTTTGTCTAACACTATTGACTTCATAACACGACACCGATTCCTTCTTCAATTCCTAATAAACTTTTACTTGGTAGTTTCAAATTGTTGTAAGAATTCCGTTGAGTTTTAGAGAAATGGACGAGAAAGCAAAGCCCACAAGGTTTGAATTCAAGAAATATTTACCTTGAAAAGATAAAATGTTTAACTCGGTTCTCATTAATGTCACATTAAAGTGTTTATCGCGACGGCTAATTATCCATACATATCTCATCTCTTCATTTAAGAAAGCACCTTTTTCAAACATTTTAACATGTTTGAAATGATATTTTGTGTATCAGAAGCGCCAAAGAGGGTCTTAGGCACTCGATGAGTTACAAGGTTGAGAAGAAAAATCTTTGAATAACAAAAAGAATGAGAAAAGATACTGTGTTAAGTATATCTAGCGATCAGGGAGTGTCAAGGTATTTCTTCTGCAATACGGTGATAAAACTGTTTCTGCTTTAGGAATCTCAATTCGTTTTATTGCTTTTATCTCTCGATTATAATCGCGTATTTCAATCCCGAGGTCTAATATTCCTGACGATAGTATCATAGTATGTGATCTATAAGCTCGCTCCTCCTCGGTTATTGTCTTTCATCTTCAATTCTCATAGGCCATAAACGTTCAACATTTACTATCTCTTGCTTGCCCTCTATCCAAAACACGAATGCAAGGACGTGTACACCTTCTGTTTTCTTATACTTCGCTTTTCTCGAGTCCAAACACCTCGCATTTAAGAGTTGCATTTCGACTGAATTTCTATTCTGTACAAAGGCTTGACTCCACGCAATTCTCTTGTTTTATAACTCAATAAATCTGTTATACTGAAACACAAACCAGGTTTTTACTTCTAAAAGCCGATGAAAACCACCAAAGTCTTTTTATTATTTATGGTTCAACTTTAGCATTCTAGAGTGGAATGAATTTGGGGGAAATTTTTTGTTTATGAATGTATTAAATTCGTGCGGAGCCGACTTGGGCGATAAACCAGGGCATCTATTGCCCTCATTGGACTGGTTTTTATTTTTCTACGGCTTTAGGGCCATATTATGACCTTTAAGATTAGTTTTATTAAATCTTAGTCATATAAAGAGATTTTAGCGATATCTGTTCTTATGTTGTTATCATGTTATAAGATAGTGTGCAGTTTGAGTTACAATAGTCTGATTTTACAGGTCATCTGTAAACAAAGGCATTTCATATCTACAACTGGCCAGTTAGGGTGCAGATGCATGGCTGGACTGTATTGCGTGAATTACTTGATAGCGGTCTTAATCTTAGCAGCCACTATAGCGTCGAAGTCATTCCATATCACAGCAAAAAAATCGCCTAATATAGAATTGTTCCACTGGTTCTTTAGTTTTTCATGCTTTTCAAATGTCACTTTTAACCTATTGTTCCTCTGTAAGCTTTTTTATCAAGACATCTTTTTAGCTACAAAGTTATGAATTAGAAATCAGTTAAGTTGATTTGCAAAAGCATCTGGAGATAAGTACACCACAACACCATTCAGTAAAACGAAAGCCGGCATAGAAGTTGCCTTTACTCCGATACCAAAATAGACATGAAATTTAAAACCTGTCTTTTCGAGTAAAAATCAAATTTTTTTTTTTTTCTGCTTTAGGTCCTTTTACACGTCATACATAACAAATGACGTCGCCATTCAAGACCGAACGCTGTGAAAACTACGGAAGAAAATGACCCTCTAGATGCTTCTCTTTTCAAATAAACTAAGAATTCACTTCTAACTAAAAACTAATTGAAAAGACAGATTAAAAATATCAGTGGAACCGGTTTCCCTATTTTGAAGGTAGTTTGTGATTTCCAATCAGTTTTCCTTTTCTTTTATGTTGGGGTAGCTTCGGTTCTTTTGAGCCAAGATACTTAATCAAGAAACGGCTGGATTTTGAAAATATAGCGGTAATACATAACTGTTATAAATTACTAAATGTATGTCAATAAATCTATGTAGAAATTACGATATTTTTTAAAAATCGGAATATCATTAAAACAAAGAAGAAACCAAAATTATGTATTATTTTTAGGATTATCAGATGTTTGTTGACCAAACTTGTACTCGTCAAAGACCAACACTCCAAATTAATTATCTACATTAATGGCCGCTTAATTTCCTTTTTAAAATGCAACTCAATTAGGCTGAAATATGTGCTGTTTAGTGTGGAATAAAGTGGAACGTATAGCTGTAATTCTTTAAGGAATTTAAAAAAAATTGGACAGCTGCTTCGATGGCGGTTAATTCTAACAAGCTCTTTGTCACCAAAGAAAGATCGTGAAATCTCAATTAATTTGTGATTTCAAAAGACAAAAAGTAAAAACCGATTACGTTTAATCAAAAAATAAACCAAGTAAAACATGGTTGTCATTCAAAATTTGACCACAAACGAAAACATTTTCGACCCAAAGGAATTGTAGAATAGACATTTTGCCTTCCAATAAAATTGCCATCTTTTTCTAATTTTGGTTTATTAGTCCTGTAGAGATACAAATTACTGTGCCTAATCCTCGTACGACCCCCCTCTTAACAGTAATTTCAATGTTTTAAAGAGCCGCGTTCTGCTAAATGAAGATCTAATGACTGAAATCGTCTGAGTTAATATCTTCAATATAAACACACTCGTCGGTTCATCTGATAACCGCGGGATACACCTTTCCTTATGGCGGGTCCTAGATTTATCACTTGTGTCATAAACATCCACTCTAGGCACCTGCTACTCGCATCCAACTAAAAACAATCCTGATCACGTAAAGAGATAAAAGGGAGCTACCCCGATACTCAACAATGCTCACTGAGTTGCATTTGTTAATGGATAGCAATATTATGATTCTGTATATAATATCTATTATTTTAGCTATTCACTAACATTTTATTAAACTTTGATGTACAGTGTTTACATGCTGGATTAGTATACTGTATACAGGTATAAAACTGATTTCCGGACTTTGAAAGCTTGAAGTCAAATCGTATATTGACTCCGAATCGAAGTTCAAATGATAATTATGGTCCAAACTAGTACATCTTTTTCTTAGCCAATTTGAACGATGCTTTTTTAATCTTCTAGAAGCGGTTCGGGATGAACTTATTCAAAAAATAGTTGGTTTTGGAGTTCAGACAGTGGGAATTGTGTACGTATTTCTTGAACAATATCACAGCGTGAGGAGTAGATTGGCAAGCGCGCTCGCACGCGTTTGCCGCCAAAAACTAACGAGAAAAAAAAAATGATTTATACAAATGTGAAAATAAGGTTGTTCGCCAATAATTAAGAAGACAACTACAGCACTGTTGATAGAAAGGAAATTGAATTTTGATTTTTAAGAACTATTAGCAAGGACTTTTTCTATTTGAGTAGGTTTCGAGTGTTTCATTTCCAAAGATGAAGAAACTCCTTTTGGGAGAATTAATCCGAAATTACTGGAAAATAGAAAAAATATCCTGTTAATTAAGTGTCTTTTTTCTAGAACATTCAATATAATATTAGTGAAGTAACCATAAACGATTTATTAATTTTAGCCTTTGAATAAGGGAATGTGTATTTTAAGTGGATTCTCTGAGCTTCTTTGTGCTTTGTGTCGTCGTTTTTTTGAGAACTCTGCTCCTGAATTAATCACTAGTAAAAGTTCTTGAATCTTGAACTGCGACAATCGTTTTTCACAACTCATTCGCCTTAATTCTGAATAAAATTTACCATTTGTTTATATAAAGAAATAAAATCTACACAGTGCGAATTGCAAAAACTTTGATCTTCATTGTAGGTCAGTAGTTGTGTTTTGTAAGAGGTAATTGTTGATTTTGAAACTCTGAAATATTCTCACAGATAAGTACAAAGTAGATCTGTTTGTCCAGCTCTACTTATTTATTCTAGCTGTAATCACACGCAAAAATATAATCATAAAAAATCAAATCTACGCCCCATATATACATATATTATGATTATGTATGACATGTATGAAGGAAAGGAAACCTGCTACCGGCCTGCTTTTAAAATTCTTTGATTAACCAATCAAAGATCAATAATTCTCCCCTCTGCTAAAGGCCATTATAATCGTGGTTATCAGTATATTGTGTTATCAGCCTTGATAATGATGACGATGACAAAGCTGGTGATGATGATAATAATGATAACGAAACGATGATAATGATCGCGGTTAAAATAATAACTATATTAGATACTGCAGCGCCCGTTATCTTATCTGATCGCTGATTGGCTGACATTCACACCAGCTGTTTATGATCAATGTTGGTTGTTATGGTTCGTGTTAGTCGTATACGCGGGCAAGCTCTGTTTCGTATTTGTCCATATCGGTGCATTTCGCCATTATCTTTGGCTCGTGTATTGGGTTAACTATTTATAAGGGATCAACCATGGTAAAAGACTGATAACCACATGTCAGGAATACCGCTATATACGTTTAACCCATTGTGTCATGACCGATAACTCGGTTTAATTCACTTTAGTTCATCCATTTCTCTATCTATGACTCGTGATTTAAACCAGATCTGAAGGAACGGATTTCTTTCTCTTTTACCTTCAAATTTCATCTGAGGCTGGCGGCGTGTCCCTTTCTCTCCCAGAGAGCGAGTAGCAGACGGATCGGCCTGCTTATCTTAAATCTAAAACACTGGAGCGACTCGTAAGTCAGCTGATAACCAGCGAAAGTCAGCGCTCGTGGCCGATTTACACGTGCGTTTAGTGCAGGTTTAGACACATTTTATTTAGAAAAAAAAATTAAAAAGTGTTCACGCCTTTATGTATGATCAGTCAGTGCTGAGTGATCTTCAATATCTTCATAATCCATGAAACAAATCATTTGCACCGTAGATATTTTTAAAATTTATAATAGATCAATAAAGTGGAATTATCCCAGACTCCGGCCGTTACCAGATAATCAGTATCGTAAATTATTAGAATATTAATAAATATGATATTTTTCTTTTTATAAATGCATTTATCTGACGATGTATATAATAAAAGGGAGCCGTTACCACTGGCGACAATAGAGGTTGTCCAGTGTTATGGCTCATGTTAGATGAGTATGACAGACATAATACTGCAGTACAATTATTTCATATGAAAATATAAACATTAAACTGAATTACTTTCAAGTTCATTTACAACATATGTTTTTTATATGTTTTTAATATGTTTTTATATGTTTTAACACATGTTTTATTCTCGTAATTCAGTATTGTACTGCAATAAGGATTCAAACTATTATTATTATTATTATAACTGGATTTATTACGGTTTGGTTTTATCTTTTGCTTTAACTGACCTTTAGTAACGGTTATCAATATCGTCGTTATCATTCTTATTATATTCATCACTTCATCATTACTACGATTTCTAACGTCTATAACGTTACTTCGATTACTATCACAATATCTATAATAACGATTGTCCATAACATTATAAATACATTATTAATTTTTTTTAAACTTTACAAAACTTGGTATTAACAAATTTAAATCACTATCATTTAACTAATATCAGAAAAAATAATTATGCCTTAATAAATATATTATTAAAAAAAAAAATCAATTACTATCACAATATCTCATCTCTAAAATATATAATAACGATTGTCTATAACATTATTAATACATAATTAATATCTTTATAATCATCGATTATCTTTATAATCATCATGCACAGTATCTCGTTTCAGGGTATTATTTCGTCCATATTAAGTGACTGTATTAAGTGGTAATCAGTGATGGTAATGATTTCAAAAAGCGAACATTCAAACTTGCTTAGAGATACTTTTGTCCACTTTTGTTGAGTTTTAGCTCATTAGTAATACATTTATTGGCGTCAAATGGTCTTCTCTTACAAATTGAAAGAGCGCTGGATCCTCAGGCAGTTCAGTTTGAAACTTCAAATTGAAACTTCAAGTAAAACATTGAGCCGGTTTCAGAAGGCAGTCCATTGTCCATCTTTGGTCAGTTATGAAAATATTAAACTCGCTATTCAGCAAAACTACTTTACCAACAAAGTGAAACTTCGTCAGTGGAGAGCTTGAGAACGAAAAACAATCCATTTTAAATTGTGCTTTTGTTTGGACTTTGTGGTATAGTTTGTTGTTTAAGGGATTAAAATTTCAATTTTAATTAAGTATGTATTGGTTTTTAAAATATTTATTTGTATTAAATTCATTCTTGACTATGATCTTGACAAAGCATAACTTAAAAGCCTTACAAAAAAATACTCTATCAAAGCAGTATAATTCACAACCAGTAAGTACATTAGTACTCGCAATCACTGAGTCCTCCGAACAAGCCGGCCCCGAGGCAATTGCTTTTTGTGGATATCACACCTGTAAAAATGTGCTTTTTAAATCTATAAATCAAATTGATGTGACGAAAAGGAAGTACTAGAATTCGTGCAAAGTGCACGAGGGAAATGCACAATAAAAGCAGTTAAAAGCCTACGCACAAAGCGACGCGAAACATTAATAAAAGCTAAAAAAGTATGACTCAAGAGATGGGTATATAAATGAAAGTAGTGACTCTCGTCGTCCCCGTTGGCGCGATTACTGATTTATAACTCTGTGACTTAGTCTCGATAAATTCGCTAGTCGATTGCGACATTCCGTGTAAAGGTTTGCGTGATAAAGCTAACAACTATTAAAAGTATTTGCGTGAGAACCCTTTGCTTTTGAAGACAATTATCTGGCTTAACTACTGCTCTAACAATTTCCAACCAAAACGCGTTTAAATCCAATTGTGGATAGTTCCCACGGCCACAAGTGAATAATATACACCCTTTTCTGATTGAACTTACGTAGATTATTGTTCTCTCAAGAACGGCAAGATGTTAAATCGTAAATTATCAATTAACCCCTCCGGCTTGGCATAGTTTTAGAACGGCTAGAAAAGCCACGTTAAGTATATTTTATTCTGAGGAATCAACTGGAACTTCTCGGTTATAAAAAGCCTTGCTTATCAATGTGAGTGTACTTGTAATTGCGCCGACACTAAAAATAATGAAATTTTTACTGGTTTTGTGCAAGAAATATTAGCTTTGATTTATTTTGGTAGTGTTCAGTTTTTTAATTAATCGTTTCTTTTTAATTGCTTATCCAACGCCGAACAGATAGAAAATGGAATCAAAAACAGGCTTATTCATATCATTCCAAGTCCTGATGTGCTGTTCAATGGAGATTCATTGT
>JAUUIK010104953.1:2743-16041 GCA_032270385.1 Urticina crassicornis | reverse complement strand
CTTTCGATATATTAAATATTCTGCTTCACTTCGAGGCTGGGATGCTGTGAAGCTGAACACCAAAGAAATATCTTCTTCAGTATTCCCTTGGGTCTCTGTGTAATTTCTCTTCTTTCAGCATGAAGTTAGAATTTTAATATATTGAAAAAGGCCTATTGGGTTTAGTCTTGGTAAGGCTAACTATGAAATTACATCACAAAGAATAAAGTTAGGACTAGAAAAAAAATGTGTTTAAATTTAAAAAAACATTAAAAAAATGTTATGAGAAAAAATAAGAAAGACATATACATCAGTGCTTGTTCAATATCAATAAGTTTACCTACAGAAAATTGAGCAATCAAAAAAAAGCGGTGTCTCATTTTAAAAGGAATGGAATGCAACACATAGGATTTCAGTGCTGGTAGCCTTCGTTTCATTTGCTTTCCCAGATTTCATAGTATCGCTACATCACGTCACATAATCTCATCTCCAGCTCTCATTAAATTCCTTTGTAGCCTAAATGTTGATCAACGAGAAAACGAATTCAGTGCCAGAGGCCCTAATTTCCCTTCAAAAAGAGATGTTTAGACCTTAAAATGAACCGATTTAATCATTCAGGCTGAGTCTTCGACTAAAGATGTGATGATAATAGAAGTGACTGATGCAAAACGAATAATTGTTATGATTATTAATGATACAAATGACTTGCAATGATATCTAGACTTCGAAGTATTCGTTTACTTTTTGTGTTTTAAAATGATTTTATTAGGCGTTTTACGTTCAACGCTTTATACTGTTAGATTATTGGGATATTTAATACTTCGACGTACGTATCTATTTTAAGTTCGACGAATATTATCGGTCGCCATGCAAGCAAGCAATATCAAGTCTCGTCGTGTTACTTTAGGCAAAATGGAGACAAAACGTGTATCCAATGCAGACAAAACGTGTATAAAATATTCATTGCAGTGAGCTCAAATTGAAAAGTTGAAACCACACAACTGTGAAGTATGAATTAAATAATTTCAATTGATTTTAACAAGACTGCCACAAAATATATATTTAATTAGAATACACTCAGGACTGAATGAGCTATATATATATATTTTTTTTTTGTCTTCTTGCTTTAAAGTCAGTAAAAAATAAGAGGAAATAGAACAGAATAGACCGTGAAATACTAAACATATCCACCGAGTTTAGAATAGAGATTAGTCTTTCGACGTTAAGTAAACAGTTGCTTCAAAACTTGTTTGTCATCCATTTAATAAATTGAAAGAGGTGACCTTTTTCTGGTAGCTTGAGTCAACCCGTGCTTGCGTATGTCGCATTTTTAATAAAGCAAACGAATAAAAGGTCTCTTGTTTCATCAATCATTAATACTTTTAATTTCTCAGATAAGGCTATTTGATTTCAGAAAAGAGAAATCACTGGTCGTGTAAGATCTTAGAATTGTTTATATTTTAGAAATTAAGGTACAGAATCAATAGCAGACGCCGTACGGTCACCACACACATAAGATGGTTCAAAATGATTGACTGATCTAATTTGTGAAATTAGGGAGCGATCGTAATGAGGAAGGGTTGACAAGTCTTGGATTTACAACCAATAGCTTTAAGTTTTATTACAAATAAAAATACTACACCAATCATTTTATGTACACAAGTTTCGATAAATTAAATGGGTGTCCATCATGATCAAACAGAGCCTAGCATTGAATCAACATATTGCATCTAATAATAACATTTATGAGTTTCTAGGTTTTGGTTTCTAGGTTTCTAGTGCTTAAGAAAATATATATATATATTTATTTAAATTTATATATTTATATATATGTATTTATATCTTCTTTCGTTTTTTCTATTCTTTTTCCAATTTTTTCATATTAAAAGTTCTCGGCAATAACAACTTGTATACAAATAATTGGATTTGTCCGCCAATAAAGTAGTCAAGTGTTTTTCTTGCGCGTATCTTAAGATATATTCATTCTTTTCCGTTGTTGATATTTGCTTGCTTAAAAACCATTATTTTGTGGCAATATTATCGCAGGAGTTCAAACAAGTGTGTATTTGATTATATTCGATTGTAGCTAAAAAGGCTTTTTGCGCCATCGATCTGATTAGCAAGTGTCTCATATGAACACACAGTCAACTGCCCAAGGCTCGATTGAGTTTTTCACTTTCCAATATATACATATATATGTCTACATATCTGCTCTCCGTTTCCATCGTTCACTAACACCATGAAAGCGGTACACCGAGTGATGTCTTTTCATCTTCCTGGAGATTCACATTACCGTTTTATATCTAGTACAGGGAAAAAAACGACTACAGTGAAGGTTTCAGTTGCTTATTGTTAGCTACTGTGACTCTGTTTGAGAGCGGAACGTCTCCTGGGTTTTAGGACATGACAAAAGGCATGAAAATAACAACCAGACCATTAATTATGCTTTAGTCTTGTTAGGGTGTCTGTTTGAATTCTAGTTGTTTATTCATCAAGAAAAACTGTGTAGAATTTGGTAGTGCACGATTCAACTTTCTTCAATTTTAGAATTAGAAGTAATTATAGAGAAAATAAATGGCTTTAGATTTATGTCAGTTGTGGCGTTACCTTAGATTTAAGTGTATGCGGGATTTCGGCCTTGGCGAAACACCTTTCGAATAATTAATTGGCTTATCAGAAAGAGTAAGATGGATGTCTAAGAACGTCTAGAAAGGAATAAATTGATCATTGGACGTAGAAAACCTGTTTGGCGCAGGTATCGGTAACTCTCTTGACTCTAACAGTGGCCTCAGAATATGCATTTCAAATAAGTATGACTCGAGGAGATGTCACTTTGAATAGTGCGCACGCCGCGTTATTGACTTAAAACTTGCTAAAAGTTCATTGTATGCAAACGAAGGGAACTGATCATAAAAGCCGCACCTGCTGTGCTATACAAATACGTTCGCTATTTCCACAAACCAACCACTACGACTGTCACCTCTCGTCGATAAGGGTCTGTCAAGTTGCTATATCAATAGAAGCCCGAGGTCAGGCTGGAAGGATCCTCCGTTTCTCGTCAGATAGATCGAGCATATCTGTTCGCTCATATCCATGACCAGGCGACAGAACGTTGTTTGTGCTGTTGGTTAGTAGCTATCGACGTTACCTCAGCACGGGCATTCAAATGAAGACTCTGGTCAACATTTTGCCAAAAAAGTAATTTATCTATTTCTTGGCTCACATTCAAATGATCAAAAAGGGACAGATTTTTAAAGAAAACTACGATCAAGCATTTAACGACAAGAGACAGAGAAAACAAACAAATCTTAAGACACTTTTTTGAAATTTTATTTTTACTCCTGATCCGTGAAGTCAGCTGCCAAATCAAGGGAAGACAAGTCGGGGCGACAGAGAAGGAACATCGCTAGAGAAATCTACACCTTTTGACAAGTAATCGCATCAAAGCACAGACTATCTTGGAGGACGGCATCGGCATCAACATCAACACGTTGAAGATATGTCCTCTCTCGCCTCACCAGCAGAGAATACTACAGTCTTACAGTCCAATTCTACAAATGGAACAAATGGAACAGACGGACCCAATTCGAACTGCATCTACAACGAATTCGATGCTTTCCACTACACCATTACTGCTCTGATCTTAGTATTGGCATTGACAGGAAATGGTTTTATCTGCGTAGCTTTTTGGACAAGTCGCAAACTTCGTACGGTGACGAATTACTTCGTCGTTAATCTTGCCGTGGCAAGTTTTCTTTTGATCGTACAATGGATGATATGGATTATCTGCTTCGTACTGTGCATTGATGGTGCGTCGAAGATTCCAGCATTGACACAGATACTAGAAATTCTCTTTGGCTCTGCGTCGGTCGTGAGTTTGGGGGTCGTAAGCTACGATCGTTACTATGCTGTCACAAGGGCCTTGCACTACGGTTCCACGATGACACATCGTAGAGCTTTAATTGTGATAATCGCAGTCTGGGTTTATGCCACGGTAACGGCATGTCTTTTTTTAGGAACACTCTCAGAGGACATCGGAAAAATATATATAAAAGTCTATATATCTGCTCTGTTTCTTTTTAACTTCCTTATTCCTTTTATCGTTTCTGCTTTCTGTTATACTAGAATCTTCCTCATTGCCATGTTACATCTCCGACATGGCGCTCCAGCCAATCAACTCTCTGATCCCCTTTCCAAGGCTTCAACGGTACGCAAACAGCTCAAAATTTCCCTGAATATCTTCATCCTCGCGGTGCCTTTCCTGTTTATCTGGAATTTCTTCTATGGAATCACCGTCTATGAGGTCATGTGCACTTGTGCTGTTGTTTCCCCTTCCGTCACAGCCGACTACTTCATCTCAAACCTTCCTGAGATTATTGCAGCCATCAACCCACTGATTTTCATCTGTCTAACGAAGAACTTGAGAAACTTTGCTATTCATGGTCTGAGATGTTCTAAGAACAGACATCGTCGACGTGCTGACCAGTTTGCTCAATCGGAGTCATACCCCATGTCAACCAATTTCACAACCAACTACCAAGGCGGTGGATACAACGCGATGGCTAAAGTGTGAAGCGATTATCTAGATCTCTACTGACTCATCATGATCATTTAAAAGCTTGTAACATCCGTAATGCAGTTATTGTACCGAGGTTTGGTGTCAAATAAAGAGTTTGATGGTGACTGTCTGCAAATCTTTATTCTGCTCTAGCAACAACAAAAAAAAAACATTCTATTTAATTAAATCGAAGATGTAGGATAGAACTAGCTAATGGCTATGTAAATTAACACAAAATTATAGTACAAGATTCATAATAATATACTTTAAGTACTACACCCGATATCCTAAAAAGATACTAGTTGTATATAGAAATTATGTCTCAAGAGTCTATCTGTTGGATTCATAGTCATTTATTTGTCATATGTGTGAACATTGATGTAAGACGGTTAAATTGTATATCTTCAGACACTGTTTTTGAAGACATGGTCCAATGTAGTTAGAAGTGACAATACCGTGGTATCTCATTACCGTTGTAAATAGAAATTGTGTCTCAAGAGTCCATATGTTGGAACCATAGTCTTTCATGTGTATGTTTGGGTATCTGGGAATATTGATGTAAGTTGGCTAAACTGTTTATGTTCAGACAATGTTTTTGAAGACATGGTCCAGTGTAGTCAGTTAGAAGTGACAATTGACTATGTCTCATTACAGACATTATATTATGGAAATATACTGAAAATGTGTACAATTCGAAAGCCACATCATTATTTAAGACTCATTGTACACAACAGCAAACAATTAAAAATATTGTTTAGTCGAAAGCTGTAATGAACTAATATACAGATAAAATAAAAATTACATTGAAATATGCATTTGGTTTATTGAAAATGTAAAGAAGCTCTACGAAACGAATCCTCCTTGAAAAAGATATTTAGAATTTCTCAGTTCCCTTTCGTTCGTCTCGTTTTAATTTATGTTGATAAATTCTAAGCAGCATACAGAAATAATAAGTGTATCAAGAAATTTATTTGGGGATAGTAACACCTATTAGAATAATAATTACATTCTCCTTCGTGGACCATCAAAATTTACTGATCAACAGAATACGTACGGTCGTCATTCCAATAAAATTATATACATCAGTGAATTTTCGCTTGTGAAACTCTACGTACCAGATGTTGATATAATTTACATAAAAGTTACTACCATCACTTCAGTGGCTTTTGTATGTACATTTGGGGTTTACTTGGAAAAGTCGATTAATTTAAGTACTCGGTACATTAAAATTACAAGAACCCATGACACAAGCCGTTTCTTTTATTTCTAACAAATGTATTCAATATTGAAGACATATGAATCATTTTATTAGATATTTTACGTAGTTCATGAGAGAAATTTTGAAAAGTGTTCTTAAATAAGCTGTTCGCAGTTTACCTCGGCAATTAGGACTCCCTTGCCGTGTCAGCTCGTTTATCAAACTGCGAGGCTACCCAGAACGTCCTTTCATTTCAATCTGTTTTCTTTTATATCAAAACGTTTTTCAGCAGGTAATTTTAACATTAGCTCAAAAAATTCGATTTTCGGCTTATTGAACTTGAATCAGTGAATAAAAACGAGAAAGACCTAAATACTTGTTATCACGAAGATTCTCGTAATTTGTTTCCTGAAGACAAACAATGAAACAATGCAAAAGGGTCTAAATGACATGCAAATCCTGAAATGTCAGGAAAGTCTTGATACGGCCGCACTCAAGGAGATTTCTATAAGAAGTTAAAGAAACAAGAGGGGAATTACGGTGAATAATTATTTGAATTCAACTTCCAGATGTTTTTGTCACATAGGAAGATCGATCTTGATGGAGAAGAAGCGATGAACGGAAAGAAATTGGTTTCTTTTTGTGCTCGCTCCCCGCGTGGAAGTTTCAATTCAATTGAAGGTTTCCTGTGACAAGAAGATTCAAACCGTGTTTCAGCTCATTAAGATGTATAAATGGGAAATAATGCTGTGAAATAAAGCTGTTCTCAAGTTACTTAGAAAAACATCGGTTCTCTAATTCTTACATTTTCAGTGGTATAAAATAGACCAAAGAAAAAAAATTAAGGGGAAAAAACTGTTCGAAAAAAAAAAGGTTATACATATTAGAGGACGAATTTAATATTCCGTGCTAGTCTTTTTATTCTATTGCCAGCTCAGCGGGAATGAAATTTGTATATTTATTTACGGGATACGATACAGCTTGAATAGCATTTTTTATTGATTTTTTTTAAACACAGTCAATAGCATCAATTCTAAAAGAAATTCAAGATAAAATGTGATGAATTATTGTGCTTGATAATATCTCTCTCTATATATATCTAAAATATATTTCAAGGAATGTCGATCCTTGCAGTGAATATATAAAAATATGCCAAAAATAAGAAAATGAAACTGAGATCTGGGCTGGCTGCATCAGGGAATTTTTTTAATTTCAGTTCCCCAGCTGAAATTGATGTAACACAGATTGAAGATAGATATTTAAAAATCTTCACAGTTATGGTGAATTTTCTTTACAAGTCAACCAAAATTCATTATAATAATAAAATTCTAAAAACCTCTTTATTACTGAACATTGTCTTCCAAAGGCATGTGTGACTGGAATGAAATAAAAAAAAATAAACCATCATTTTTGGTTTAGTCTCATGTCCACTTTTATAACCTCTTTGTTTTCTTAAAATTCATTGAAAATACACTTGCCAATCGGTACCTCATGACTTGTCATGAGGACGCCATACTTTGCAAAGAAACGGAGTAGCACACACGTTGAATTTAATATAATTATTTTCTTTGCCGTTTTCCCCGATTACTATATACAACTCCATAATAGCATCGCCTTGCAAAATATACCAAAAAAAGAAAAGAAAATGTTTGAGATGATTTGAATTTTAAAAAAATGTGAGAAATGTATTTCTATGATGGTCGTTGCAATTCATGAATATTGATAATTCCGTTAGGGTGTTGTCTACGTAAGGTAGCAAGGATCAGTGTTTAATAAACAATATTACCTCCACAATAAAACTAAAATGATTTCCTTCAGCTGTTAATTGAAATCAGGTTTGGATTTATTAATACCGGAAAAAGAATCGATTGATATATATTCTGCTATTCTACGAATGGTCTTCATAATAGAATTCGGTGGATAAAAGTGAAAGCAATTGGATAATTGTAATAATTTAGATTTTAGGAATGAACAGTCTGCCCTTACTAATAAAACAGATCCCAAGTGAAAATTGAAAAAATCAATAACTGAGATATTGTTTCCAGCACGTTATTTTCGCGGGCAATCGAAATCACGTGATTTAGCTCAAGGTCTAATCATGTAATGATTTAAGGATTCGTCAATGGGAATTTTATTTGCTCGTTAAAGGTTAAGCACCAACAGATGGATCCTTATGATACCATCAGGCTTTTTATTTCTCGATAGATGGTTATTAATCAAAACATTTGAAGAAAAAACTGGAATATCAATTGATTGATTTAATTATTAAGCATTCGAAAGGTAAATACATGAAACATATCCGAATATGTGCAGTCATTGCGATTGAAATGGAATTGTGGCTATTCTACACCAGACTTTCTACTACATTTTATACGAATGTTGTTTTAGGAGATTGGTATTGATTTGAAACTTCTCTAGATTGAAATTGCACCTTGCTTAACGATTAATATCCAAAACCCTCTCAGTACACTGGAGACTTTGAGATTTACGATGTCTGATGTCTGATAGGCTTCAGTGTTCGTGCTTCATGAAACTATATAATGTAGAATTAGGTTAAACAAAATATTACATAGTATACTCACAAAACAAATTTCTATATGACATTAATGGCCATGTAGCACCCCTTCTGAAAATTCTGAAAAAAATAAAGTAAGAATTTTTTGAAATTCGATATTTTACAAGGAAATGTATGTTGGTGGGCAACGCTTGCCAACCAACATACATTTCCTTCAGTGTAACATTTCGAAATTCAAAAATTCAAAACGTCCTCGATACTAAACTGATTTTTCTCAAACTTTGGATTTTTACTAATTTTAACACGGTCTTTCCAGTCATATTATTATTAGTTTTTGATATTGAAGAATTTTCAGAAGGGGTGTTACATGGCCATTCATTTCATTACTACTGATATTATATATAAAATCACACTGACACTGAAGAAACTATATAAATTAGTAATAGTAAATAAAATAATTAATAAACTGAAGTAATGTAGAATTATGATAAACAAAATATCACAAAGTATACTGACAGAAGAATATCTCTATATGACATAAATTTATTTAGTTTTGTACTACGGATATATAGAATAACATTAAATAAACTTTAACTTCGTGCTTTACCAAGAAAATAAATTTATAATATTTTTCTACTGAAACTGAGAATTCATTAAAAGATTATTACGGTTCACAAGCATCCGTTCCTATGTTTTCGAACTTCAAGTTTCAGTTTTCAGGCTTCAAACAATTATAATGTATACAACTGACAATTTCAGGTCAGCGCCATTAGGATGCTGGAGACCGCAGACACCGCTTAGATTTAGGCTTTTAAGACGATGAAATTCAAAATTATACCAAACGGGAAGCCGTCAGAACATATTCCGATCTTTGTTTTGGTTCGATGTACATGACCTTCGACATTTAAACCAAATTTGAAATGAATTTGGTTGTCGGTGAAAACCCAAAACAAAAAAGAAAACAAAAAAGAAAAAATATCACCAGTTCTAATGGTGCCCTTAAGATGTTTAAATTGTCTTACAGGGCGGGAAGATATCCGCAAGAAAAATGATAGACGATCGTTTTATATCTAACTGGCTTAGAATTACAAAAATACTGAACGAAATCTATAGAAATATCCCCCGGGGGACTTCCTATGTTGGTAGGGGTGATCGGCAGGAATTTTGAAAACGACCCCTAAAAGGTACGCATAAATTAACAGAGTATAAAAAACCATTATGATCTTGACCACTAAGAGGTATACGACAGTATAACATGTACGAAAATGACAAATGAGAAATTCAATTCATTGTCACTCTAAAAGGTACCGACTCGTGTTTCGTAATCAATTTTTTTGTAAGGACCCCCTAAAAGGTACAGAAGCGATGGGTTAAAGAAGCACTGATCACCTCTACCACTGCGATATAGGGAGTCCCGCCTACCCCCGGGGAATGTCTGTAATATAGATTTGATTTCTATGCGGCAAAGGGTATCTATATCTAGACGATTGTACACGGTACTGAATGAAATGACGTTCTCGTTTTGGTCATTTAAAATTGATGCCGTCTCTATTCTGATGATACTGGATAGGATACTATCGCATAAATGAACTGTTAAAGAATTAAGATGATTATGTGACGTTAATGACTTGTGTCCAAGCTAAGATATCACGAAAGCTGGTAACAGACAATATGCCAGCAAAAACGATTAACAGCACCAAGCTTACATACTAACACCAATGAAAAAAAAATGTTGAATCGAAGTCATCGCCTAATTCTCGACGAGAAATCGTTACTAAAAGGGTAAAAGATTCAGATTAAAACGCTTGAGCTAGGTGCTTTAGTCATTACTGGATCAAAGTTGAAGAAGGCTAATGCCGAAACGTTTTTATAAGGATTATATGTAGCAGTCATCGGTTACTTTTTTCTTTTTTTTGGCGGCCGTTTCTTCCAGATATCATATCCAGAATTACTTTCTATCGAAGCGGAGAGACTGCGAGTCCCGTATCAACGGATCCTTCTGGCTTTACTCCAGTAATTTGTATGCCGAAGGCAATTGATTAATATTTATTATTCGTATTAATCATTTGTTCAGATACACCTATTCACAATCGTTGTCGGGTTCAAAATGATAGTCTATCATTTTGGACATAGAAGGTAAGACCGAAGGGCGTTCTGGGAAATCAGTTAACGAGACGCATCAGTGAACATCGTAGTCGTCATTTAAAAAAAACTGCCGGTTAAGCTGAATTAGCATGGCTTCACAAGCTGAGTTAATCATCATGTCAGTATTTCATTAACAGGAATAATAAATCATGAACATGATAATATAATGTTTTTTTTCAAATGGTGCACTCTTACTACATCTATGAAATCAAACCCATCCGTGCGGACGTCTTAGAGCTCATGAACAAAGAGAAAAACACATCAAGTCTAGATCTATTTGTGGACGGCTTTTTTAGATTTATTTTCTAAAATGCCGTCTTGTAATTCATTACGATTCTTAAATAAAAGGTGACCTAAATTCTAGACATTTTGACTAACAGTCGTTTTCTAGAAATTCCAAATCTCTAAAGCATTCATATCATATACGGAGTAATTGGTCATTTATTTTAATGATTAAAGTTTCATTTCACAATGCCCATGTCTATCAGCTTTCTTAATTTTAATGCACTTCGTATTTTCATCTTTTAGGCATAGTTCATTCGAAAGCTAACAGTTCACATAACTAATGATTAGAGATAATTAGTATGAACGTTCTATTTTAGACTGTAAGCTTGATTCAAATTCACCCTCAGTTTACAAAACTCTCGTGTTGTCAGTTTCTCTCTCTTGTCCGAGTACAATGACAATGACAGTGCTATCGTCTGTCATATTGAGATTTTCAATACTTTAAACCCAAAATAAGGGGGAAAATAGAAAGAGAAGAGGAGAAGTGGAAAGATAAAACAAAAAAAACACTGGGATCGATGTTAAAATACCCCATGATCCCTTTGGACACGGCTGAGTCTGCAACAAAAGTCATTCGTTCGAAGTTAGATGTTGACTCGCGAATAGCCTATGACGAGGTCGCAAACACACGCACTTCAAGGAAAAGAATATTTTAGCTATGAAAAAGGTGTTCAGATACATAATTGAATTAAAGTTATATTTTATATATATTACTTCTAGCTTTAGTATGATTACTTGTAAAGTCACACAGGATGTTAATTAAGACCAAAGACATTGACAAAGTCATAATTGTAGAGTCAAGTGTTCATAAGTATGCGATTTCGAGGCTTCTTATACTGCACGTACTAATTTGGGATTTTACGGTACTGATGAGATTTAAAAAATAGACGGCTCAATATATTGGCTTCTTCGTCACATACAACATTTTACTAATGGACTTCATTTGTTCAGTATTTTTACTAGTAAATTCATATTCGGGATTACACAAAATCTCTCAAGTAGCTGGTTATATTGAGCGAAATCTCATGCTATTGACTGTACATGATGACCGGCTAACCATAGCGTACACAGACTGTAAATAAAGAATATGTTTAGTACAGGAACTGATTATACTAGCAGTATGCTGCCTGGACTGAAAAACCAGCATATCAAAATACTACTAGATGCATGGTTCTCTTGCATCCTTTTTCGTAAAAAAATAAATAATCAACGAAAATTTCCCAAAGTAACTAAATAACCACAAAGGGGATTTGATTGTCGACATTATCTTAAGCCGATGGCTTAGGTTGGAGTGTATTTTGTGTTTTAATGACGTAAGTAGTTTATGGCCATTTATTGTTGTCTAAATAACCTATGGAAGGAAGGAGTTTCGATATTTGCAGCATTAAAAAACGCAAAAGGGAAATTTCATTAATGAGTTTCAGCAGGAAAAATTAAAATATTTACTTTAGGAACCTTCTTCCTGTTATTTATTTTCACCATCTTCAAAGTGGCTTACTCTGGATTGCTGAATCCTTGAAGTATCTACTTTGAACTCTATTGTAAAAGTAAGTCATTTGGGTTTTTCCTAGCTAAATCGGCTTGGAGTTTTCACGTACCAATAAAGAATTTAAAAACTAGCTAAAAAAAGCTTTTAGGCCACGACATATTAAACTACTTTAGGTTTAAATGGTCTAGCACGTACATTTGTTGAACCGCCTGGGCCTCACTGGCCAAGGTTGTGTAAGCACATTCAGGAACAGAAGAACAAAAGGTCGGGCCATATATATATAGATAGATATATATGATACATTAATTAAAAAATATCCAAAGTTGATTCAGATTGCGCGCACTTCCTACAGTAATAAAAAAGATAAAATATAAAATATAAAATAAATCATTTTCAACTTTTAATTACTCGAATCTAAAAAAGAGCAATTCACACTAGCTTGATTTACTAGATTGAGTAAAAAAAAAACAGAGCGCTTGTAGTTAAGACTAGATTTTTAGTTTAATCTTTCTTTGTTGTCCTTCCAGTTTCTTCCTGACGTTTCTTGCTTAATCTTTAGGATCATTTAATATAGGTAAAAATAGGAAAAACACAGTTTTTTTTCAAGGTCTTCGGTGTTTTTCTAGGATTTTAAACTTAATAATTCTTATTTTCTTCCATATCATATTGCATGTACGCCAAAAACTAATAAAATAGATACTGAACTGATATGAAATAAATTATTTCAACGTGTGTTTTTTTTCATTATCAGTCTGTAAAAGAAAGTCACATCAAATTGAATTGCGGAGTATAGAAGAATTAATCCCACGTCTGGTACTGAGATATATATGTAAGGAAAAAAAGGACTAAAGCTTTTAAAGAGTTATTGGCCCCTTATTTATTTTCTCGCTTGTTTTTCGATCTTGTCTTTCGGGATAAAAACATTATTTTCTCTGAAACTGACACAAGAAACAATAATTGTTTTTTTTGAGTCTTGTTGTTTGTTCCATATCAGTCTGTGTCGTTGTTCGTTTTAAAGGGGGAAAGAAAACAGGAGGATAAAAGCTATTTAGAAACCAGTCATAACTATCTTTATTTGCACATTTCAGAACTGAAACACACACTTAGCGACCTGCCGCTGGTAGGCTTT
>JAUUIK010104620.1:0-16071 GCA_032270385.1 Urticina crassicornis | reverse complement strand
TTTCACTTTTAACGGCTGTTCGACGTTCTGATTATGCTGTTAGAAAACTCGAGCCCTTAGAACTATAGACCAGCGTAGGCTGAAAATTATGAAAAAAAGGCTGAAAATTCTCACAAGTTTTAAACCCGATAAAACACTCCTGCTCGTGTATTAAACAGTACGTAAAAAACAACTTATAGAAACTTTACTCACATCCTATATAACCTTATTTTTCGTCTTTGCAAAAATGGTAAAGGTACAAATTGGTTCTTTGCCTTGGCTTTTGGTTCTTTTCAAGGGAAAATTAGATTGGCTTATAAAAATACAAACTATGATATAGACAATATTAAGTCATGGATTTCTTAAAATCTTTTTCTTCGATTTATTGTGGAAGGTTTACGAAAGCACGACTTTTGCAGCTACTATAATCCAACAACTGTAAACATCGTCTATGATCATCGTCATCGTCTGAAGCATAGCTAATTATAATACTTTTAAATAAATGTCTCAAACAAGACCTGCTTTATCGTTTTTAAAATTCTTGGAGATCATACCTAGCTAATTTTATTTAAGTTATTAAGATATTTCAATTATACATTATATACATATATATTTATTATCTTTCTTATATTGACAAATTAGATATTTTATATCATGAATTGTAAATATTGAAACTGAAAAGCCCATTTGGGAGTGTTCAATAAACGTATGTATGATCAAATCTCTTATAACCCTCTGTGTTAAAAAATAGTTCACGTTAGTAGAAACCACTAGTATTCTATTGCATAGATATCTATAATGATCAGCCGATATACGACGGCGAGTAAACGATTATCCAATGACTATTCTTGTTTTATCTACAATTCGGATTTCAACCAAAAGATGCCAAGATAGTTGGTCACAAATATACAAGATAGCAGACGCAAGTTAAATCGTCAAGGACCGGCTTAGTTAACGATCAGCTTTTAGAAATATTTAAAGTCATCCTCTAACTGTTAATCAGTGTTTTGTGTTATGCATTTTACCTCACAACTCGGCCCTGGCTTCAGTATACTGCTTATAATTTTATTTTATTTGCTTTTCCTTTTCCCCCATTTCTAATTAACAAGTAAAAAAAATGGAAATGATATAGAAAGGGTATGCTGTAACACAAAGTACTACACACAGTCACATACATTCCATTGACTTGTGACAAATACCTACACAGGTTACCCCAGTTACGACGGTCCTTTTAATAATATTGTAACTTAAATTGAAAGCTACAAAAATTAAGTATCGAAAAGAATAATTAATAAATTATGTATAATCAGTCTTTCTAATATTATGTTTTTATTTTCCAGTTAAAAGCTACTACCTGTCTGTTCGTAATCATGTATTCAAGCTTCATTCAGTTTGCACGCTGCAACATAATGGCTGGTCAGACGTTATGAAATTCCAAATCCAACTCGATACCAACAACTCGTTGGCAAACCCCATGTACTTATATCAGTATTCAACTCCATCGCATAGCATAATATCAAGCAAACTAGTATTAAACCCAAACAATTTTCCTTTTAAAATGTTAAATGCTGGGATGAACAACAAAAAAAGGATTTATACAATAGTCACCAAGTTACCGTGGAAACAGGATTTCGGAATGAACAGTAACTTTAACAAAAGGTGCTGCGAAGTACCAATTCATTCTTTTGGCGTCAAAAGTGCATTGAGCTATGGTATGTGATATATTCCTGTGTCAGATAATAAATAACGTAAAATAGGCCACATTAGATAATCTGGTTAAGTGCAAAGCAGTTCAAGTCGATTCTCAGAGAATACTGAATGGAGCAATGGTAGTTTTGGAACCTCAGTACCGCTTAAGCTTGAATTGTGCGTGTTGACTTAACCAATATATTGTGCTTTTAACAGGTGTATACATATTTGTTTACTTCTTGGCAAAAGTGAACGCGATTTTCAATTTCTCTCTTGTTAAGTTATACTTTTGTTAGCTTCTTTCAAATTCAACATTTTTGCTTGCTTCCCAGAATTTATCTTTTGTTTTCTTTTCCTTAACAAACATAGAGACTTCTATTTGTGGACCTGGATGGTACCACATAGGGGCTGCATGCTTTCTTTTCATTTTAGAGGGGAGAAACAGAATGGATTGGTACAGTGCTCGTCTGCGCTGTCACAAACAAAGCAGTGTGTTGGCTAAATTTGACTCTCTTCAAACTCAAAATAAGTTAGCTGCAGTTGCTTTAAGATTAAATAAAAACAAACTTAGATTGTACACTGGGCATCAAGGAAGAATCAAATGGCAATGGATGAATGGAGATAAAATGCTTTCTAACTTCTGGGGTCCAGGTGAACCAAGTGGGAAAGGATACTGCGGTTCCTTGTTGAACGCTAACTCAGTGATTTGGCGTTGGAAAGACGAATCATGTGAAAACAGGAACCAATTTATCTGTGAGGAAACAGCTAGTAAGTGTTTTATTTGTATTATCCAGATAACAAATTTACGATAGTTTCTCGTCGTATGTCCTGCTTTTTACAACAACTGTTGAGAATTTCGCATTCTGATCGGTTGGTTACCCGTGGTAAGTAAGAGCACGTACTAGTACATGGTATTGCATGATCGCTCGCTCACCTGCGCGTCGGCTGCGTCTCGTGATTCCACAACAATTTTGACGATGCGATGACGCAAACCGTGCTGAATAAGAGGACATACCACGAGAAGCTAACGTAAATTTATTTAACTTACTCACGATTTGTTACTACGCATCGTAAAAAAGTTTGTGGATTCAGAGGCACAGCCAATGCCCCAAATAGGTTATTTAAAGCTTAGTTTTATTTTCAGCTCGACTGAACGATATACATGTGTTTCTCTGAATAAAAAAAAAACAAACTTGTGACCGTTCCATAGGACACCAATTGTTTTACAACTGTTACAACGCTAAATAAAGTCGATTTATCAATTTGTAGCTTATCGATAGCTTATCGATAAATAAAGTCGATTTTATTTTGTAGCTTATCTTCAGTCAGTTTGAAAATCTAACATATATTCATATAGCGTGATGATTTTATGTACGATTTAAACACAGAGCGTATAAATCCAGTTGCCATTTATCCCTTAAGTACTATCAGCGGTGCAAAGGAAACAAGCCCTGGACCACTCCAAAGCGGTAGAGCATACAATGTGACGTTAAAGACAGGACCTTTTGGTAACCAGTTTGGTTCTCATTATTTCAATGGTTCGCCAAATAGCTTTATTGTACTTCCAAACAATGGAGGATTCGACACTAAATACTCCATAACGATAATGGCGTGGATACTTCCAGAACAACGTTACGGTCCCATATTCAGCTATAAAAGCGGGTTAGGCATATGGATTTCTCCTTCTTGGAAACTCATTGCGCGTTTCGTGTTTAAAGGATATCAGATCTCAGAAGCAATTGAAAGCGATTCATTAGTATTTATGTCATGGAATTATATTGCAATATCGTACGATTACCATTCAGGATTAGCAAAGTTATGGATAGGTAATAGAACTGTGGCATCAAGGAATGTTGGTTCGAACAGACAGATTTTAACCGAATCCGACATGCGTTTGGGGGCAGCCTTCGAGGGAAGCAATGGTTATAAAGGAAGAATTGTAGGACTACAAATTTATGACGTGGCATTAACTGACGAACAGATAAGGAATTACAGCAGGAGAACAACAGAACCTGGTAAAAATCCGATTGCATTGTATCATCATATCCGTTTCATAGAGAAATAAATTTCGTAAATAACAAAACAAACAAGAAAAGCAGGTTTTAGCATACGCAGATACGCAAGCAACAGTTTAAGTTTAACCCAAATTTCATGTTTGCATAAAGACTAATGTTTTGTTGGTCATACATACATATCACCAGCACTTTGAAATATATGTTATGTGTAAAATCGTATCTCGCGCAGACAGGTGTTAGCTAGGGTGTGTGAAGTTGGTCAACTCTATATATTTGTTTTCTTTATTCTCTCATAGAACCAATAAGATGTCGCTCTGGTTTTGTTCCAATACGAGGGAAGTGCTTTTTTATTAGCACAACAACTGTGAAAGGAACTGACGCCAAAGAAGCTTGTAATAGAATAAACTCCAAACTGGCAATAGTTGATAGAGAATATGTCAAAAAAGAATTATCGAAGAAACTTGACAGTTTGAAGCCGAAGTTTTTAGATCCTGGGTTCCCCTCACATTTTCCACATGGTTTCCCTTCTTTTTCATATCATTACCCTTATAATCCATATGATTTCTCTTTTGATCCATATCCTTTACCGTCTTCTCCTTACTTTATTGGATTCAAATCAATCCTGGATTGGTCAGATTCTGGGCGTGGTGGCAAAGAATTAAGCAGCAACATGTGGGCCATAGGCTACCCAAAACGATATTCAAGACCTGCAGCACAAGCCGTATTGTCGACTTTTTCTGCGAAATTGACCAATACTCAACCCTCAATGAAATTTGATGGAGCTATATGTCAAAAATATGAAGGTAAGCGAATCTTAAACAATTTTTTTACAGCCCTTATTGAGGTAAGTGTTTCCCTTTACTTCGTCTACCACTCACAGTTGTTTAGAAACGTTTCGAGCCCGAAATATTAGAAAGGAAACGACTAAAGTTCGCTTCTTCATCTCAATAAAAGTGGAGAATATTGCTGTAAACTGTAAAAATTAGATCGATAAAGCCGATACACTATTTCTTTTCGAGAAACGGGACATGCGATCCTGATTACCCATCATGCACATTTTGTTGAAAATGCTTACTGATAGTCATCGTATTCATGACTTTATTTCAGCGAAAGCCTATAAGGCGTAAAAAAATACATTATTATCTTTAGGTTACCAAGTTTCAGTACTGAAGTTTGAAGAACTTTACTTAGATATGTATTGATTATATTGTGAGCTTTCAAAGACATGCAGCACTAGAAAAATATAAGACTGTAGTAATATAAGAATTGGATGGACAAACGTCTGTTATTTGTTTGCAATTCTTAAAAGCTTTTTTGTTATTCAGTTTCTATTCACTAAAACATCCTCAATTTTGGTAACTTTACTATTATTGATACGCTCTTTCCATTGAAAGGGTTACCTATTTATTAGTTTGATTTTTAAACCTTGTGGGTTTTAAACAGTCCTTCGCTCGATTTGTTACCGGCGAATTGATTAATTGTCGGTCAATTATTGGAACATCGCTTCATCCTCTTGAATTGTTATGTCCAATGAAAGGCTTGCTAGTTGTGTTCAATTCTACTAGTTAAGTTAGAAGTGCATCGGTATACAGCGAAATTTAAAAAGACAGAAATTATATTCGACGTTTTTCTTAGTATAATTAATTAAATAACCAAATTGTAGGTTGTGTTAAACAGGACCCAACCTAAAAAAAACTTGATTATATACCAAATTTCGTAATAATAATGTGAATGCTAAAGGTTAATTAAGTTTATCCATAAAATACAGTAAGCAAATGTTTAAACCCCTTGGAACACATTCATACTGAACTACAATCATCCCATTTAATCTTATTCTAGCCAAGTATGTGAATATCATCTTTGTATAAAGATAACAATATGACAATAGTTGGCATAAATACGATGTATTATATTTTTTGTGAATAATCTTCTTTTTCCTTTCTTTTTTTATTTCCTTATATTTCAGTGACCATAGCACATCAATGTGTAACATCTTTTTCAAGTACTCTTTCTGATTCAAATGCGACATTTGCTATTGATGGGATTTTGAGCAAGTGTTTTACCAGTAAAAAGGTTAATAATAATAATAATGTTTCTTTCGCTATTTCTTTTGACTTCTTATCTCATTTTAATTCTTTGTATAAGGTTTTTCTCAATGAAGTTTCTCGTTTTACGAAACGTAGTGTAGATCGTTTTATTTACGAGAGTTTTCAGACAGTATTTGCCATGTTTTACTCGTAATTTAGTCTTCGACATTTTCTTCCTTTAATTATTTGTCATGTAATTGTTAGAATCTTTATTTGATCTTGAAATATCTAATTAATCTATATTTATTGGTATATTTTACTGCTTATAATTGCTCATTTTTATTTATTTATTTAACTTCTCGATTTCGTGTTTGTTTTCTTGTTGTTTATTTTGAAATTCAAATTTGCTTGAGCATATACCCCATAAACTGAGAAAGCGCACACGTGAAGCAAATTACCGTTTATAACTAGCTCGCGCAACATCTGAACGAGCTGAAAAACGCCAGAGAGGGAGGATTTCCTCGTGGAAACAAAACTACTCACAATAATAATGCTTTTAATTTTTTTTTTTTTTAATTTTACAATATTTTTTTATTTTTTACAATAAATAAATAATTATACAAAACGACAAATGATAAAAAAAATTATGTTATAATGATGTTATGGAACAAAAAAGAAATGACGAAAACGGTGAGGATGGAACCGAAGTAATAGCTAGCAGTGGTTCTCCACCCGGCATGGACATCGCGTTTGGACAGGCTGTTTCATGTCGTAATACTATATCTGTTCAAAGAGGATCAAGAAAGACAAGAAATAACTAGACTACAAAAGAAAATAGAACTTAGATAAAATGTTACATGGAGAGTAAACCAGAGATGAGAGGTTACAGAACGAGAATGAGATCTCAAATATGTGAGTTGTTAAATAACAATTATAGAGAAAGATTACCGGCGCTTCGTGGAGTCGCGAGGAAAAGATTGTTTAATGACGTTAAAGCTGTCAATGACGTTCTAGAGTCGATTCCTACGAATACTATTACGTAAACAAACGATCTCGTGTATGCTGCCGCTGTGGTTGTAACTAAAAGAATGGGAGTGAAGTTCCAAAAGAAAAAGAATAACGGGAAAAAGCCATCTTGGAAAAGAAGGTTGAAAAGACAAATACAGGAACTAAGAGGTGATTTAAGCAGGATTAAACAGATGAATACTCAGATGGTTGGTCAATCCCGAAAAATGGAAAGACTGGATCGAAAATATCATGTCAGAGTTAAAGGATCGAAAGTTGTGATGGAGGAACTAAAGCAAAGGATCGTTGCCAAGGCAAGCAAAGTGAAGAGGTATGATGAAAGAATAAAGCAGTACAAACAAAATAGATAGTTTGCTACAAATCAAAAGCGATTTTACAAAGAAATCGATGGTTCGAATCAACAACAAATACCACCCAATGCCCAGGGAGAGTACCCAATTTTGGAGCCAACTTTAGAGCATACTAGAGCATAGAAAGGATGCTGAGTGACTCTGAGTGAAAAGCAAAGAATGGCCAACAAGTAGTACAACAACAAGGTCTTGTTATCACTCAAAATGAGATTCAGCTTAAGTTAAAGAAAATCCGTAACTGGAAAGCACCAGGACCCGACAACGTGCATGGTTACTGGCTGAAAAACTTCGTATGCCTAGATAAGTGAATAGCTATTTACCTACAAGACTGTTTAACATCACAGTTTATCCCAAAATTTATGGTCAAGGGTAGAATAGTGCTTATCATGAAAGATCCTGACAAAAGCAACGGTGTGGGTAATTATCGACCAATAACATGCCTTCCCTTGATTTGAAAACTATTAACCGGAGTAATATCTGAATATTTGCACCGCCACTTGAGTGAACAAGGACTATTACCAGATGAACAAAATGGATGCAGAAAGAAAATTCGAGGGACTAAACATCAGATCAGTATAGACAAGGCCGTGTTGAAAGACTATAAGACTGCAGGAATAGAAAGACCATTTTGGCAATGGGATGGATTGATTATAAGAAAGCTTATGATTCTGTTGCTCATTCTTGGATCTTAGAGTCTTTGCTGATGAAAGCTGTAAACTTATGGGCTGTCTCATTAATGCGATATAGCGGAGGAATAATCAACTGGACAAAAAAACGAACTGCAAGAAATTGACAGAAAAACAAGCAAACTTCTATGTACGTACACGTACGATGCTCTTCACCCTAGATCTAATGTCAACCGCATTTACCTGTCAGGTTCAGAGGGTGGACGTGGCCTCATTAGCACCGAAGGTTGCATGAGAATGGAGGAGGGAAATCTAGGACAGTACTTAAAGAACAGCGAAGAGAGACTCTTGAAAGCAGCATGGAAATGAAGAAAGATTGTCGTGGAAAACCCAGAAGATTATAAGAAAAAGAAAAGAGACGAAAGATGGCAGGAGCTGATGGAGAAACTTTTGCATAGTCAATATCATCGACAAACAAAGGAAGTATAGCAGATGGTGAGACATGGAAAGGGTTAAAAGTTGGTGATATGAAGAGAGAAACAGAAAGACTTATATTTGCAGCCCAGGGCAAGCGTTAAGAACAAATATCATCAAATCTCAAATCGAAAGGCAAGAAATATCTTCAAACTGTATAATGTGTGGTAGAAGTGGTCAGACCGTAGAACACATAAGCGTAGACATGACGTGCTCGCTACTGTGCTGCACTTGGAACTTTGTAAAAAATATGGTTTGCCCTGCAACGAAAAATGGTACGAATTTATATTCACCAGAAAGAGTGACTGAAAACGACAAAGTTAAACGGTTATGGGATTTTGATATCCTAACAGATCGAGTGATTCAAGAAAGACGACCAGATACTGTTGTTGTGGAGAAGGAAAATAAAAAGACTTGGATTGTTGACGTGGCTGTGCCTGCAAATAGAAGGATAGAATAAAAGGAGATGGAAAAGATTGAAAAATATGAAGATTTAGCAAGCGCCAGTTAGTTAGGAAGAATGACAGTAAACTGACAACATAAACGAGGTTGTTTAATCTAAGTAAAACGGTAAGACCAAAATGGCCGCCGGCGCGCCTGTACAATGGGAGCTTAGAAAGTTGTGGAATACCAAGATCCGTGTAGTGTCTGTAGTGGTTGGAGCCCTAGGAACAGTTCCAAAGAAATTGAATGATGACCTAAAACTGATAGGAATAAGAAATAGGGTAGAAACACTACAAACGTCTGTCATTCTTGGAACTGCTAGGATATTAAGAAAAGTCTTGGAAATTTAGTTTTGTTGTCAGGTGATACATACCAATGTAGATCGAGCATGCTAGTGTTTAAATCAGTTTGAAGCCTGAAGTTTCGGATAAAACTAGACTAGACATTTGTAACCAGGAAACTTAACGTTATTTATCCTGTGATTCAATAAAATAATAATAATAATAATAACAATAATATAATAATAATATATTTTTATGGGCACACGTAGAAGCAAAAATGTTAACAAACCAAATTATAATTTTTTTGTCATATATCAAAGATTGTGTACTTGATGATACTGGTGCTTTGTTACTGTACTGGTAATTTAAACGCTGGTCAAGAAAACTATTTACAAATATAATGTTTATCTTTGCTCATTTAAAGGAAAATAATCCGTATTTGTCAATAAAGCTCAAGAAAGAGGTATACATTTATAAAGTTGTCGTCACCAAAAATAAAGATTGCTGTGCGTCACCATATTCTTCATTGGACGTCATGGCAATGGATGTCACAGAAACAGTTAAATCCAAATGTGGATCAATGCTACCGTACGGTGTTGATGAAGTATTGGAATTTGTTTGTCAACCACCAATTAAAGCCAAACAACTTATTATAACAAGTAGAGCGAAGAATACTTCATTGGTGTTATGTGAAGTTGAAGTGTATGCTATTGGTAAGTCTATTAAGAATCACGATTATTGAAGGAATATGTTCCTAACTATAATGTTTTTTTTGCAATATTCAACAGATGACATTCATGGAGTGCTGAGAGAGGTCTGGTACGGGACAAGAAGAAGTCGAGGGAGTCTAAAAGGCAGCGACATATTCAGCCAAAAACCTCAAACCAGTCACGTGATTAAAAGCATAAAGCCACCACGCGATGTAACGAATGAGTATGCACAACGCCTGACAACATATGTGAAGGTAACACTAAACTTACACTAAACTTATCTATCGATAATAAATAAAACAGAAAACGTATACAAAATTGACGCGACTTAACTTCATCTCCAGTATATGCATAAGCAATGCTTTTATGATAATACGTTCATGTTTTCATTACACTAATACTATACGTATACATATATGTGTATAGTTCACGCAAAAAGAGACTTGTTCACTAAAACCCTTTTGATGAAACCATTTTGCAATTACAATGATATCCCAGATATAAAAAGCGCCAACTTTAATAATTCGCCTGCCTTGATTAAGCTATAAAACCCTTTTTCCTTTAACGGTACTCATATGCATATATGTATACATACATGTATTATTAGTGTACTGAGAACATGAACGTATTATCGATTTTATAAAGGAGCATAATAATTATAATCAACTGTATTTAAACAGGGTAACATATGCTGACAAACTAGTGGCCCTCGAAGCATACCATCTAGTCTCAACATAAGTTTATCCTTAGATATCTTGTGAAGAATCACATCTGTATTAGAGAGACCAACTGGTGTGAGAAAATGGGAAGGTCGAGTAATTCAAAATAAAGGTGAAAGAAATACTACTTATTCGTTATATTTTTTTACTATTCTTTTCCTCTCAGATACCTCTTATTGGTAACTACACGTTCTACGTAGCTTGTGACGATTTTTGTGAATTATGGTATACCTTAATAAAAGAGGAAGGAATTAGCTTTACTCCTAGTGTTGAAAAGAAGTTACTTGCCAAATCAGACTGGTCAACAGGGCCAAGTGAATGGCACAAGTAAGAGCTTTAACCATAGTATCTAAAATACTTGCATCTTACACAAAATTTACATCAGCTAACGCTTGCACAACTTACATCAAATACTTACACAATATAAATTACAATTTTAAAGTTATATAAGGCCCTACTTGTGATTATTCTTTCAATTCAGGTATCCAAGCCAAACGTCTTCTCCTATACTTTTACATCAGTGTTTGTTGTTTCAATTTGAAGTTTTCATGTTCGAAGTGTACGGCAAGGACCACGTGACTGTAGGTATGAAACATCCAAATGGTGCGATTGAGAGGCCAATAAACGATGAAAGACTTTATAGAACGATGACTGGTAAGATTTATTTTTCTTAAGATGGGTTATTTTAGCGATTACAAGAAATAATAACTTTACAAAAAATAACTTTACAAAAAGTAACAAAGGATTAAATGTATCAAATGGACATCAATGTGCAGTATATCAATACAAAATTAATTAATGTATCAATACCACAGGAAAAAGGTCTTTCAAAATTGTTATTAGGAACAATAATACAGTGACAGCAAACGTAGGCTCAAATGTTGTTGTTAATGGTGAGTAAAAAGTCCCTTTTCTTCTCATTTTAGTGAGTTGTATTTGTTGTTGATTGTCTCCATTGCTTCGAAGGTTTTTCTTCGGGTTCTCCAGTTTTCCTCCCTCCGAAAAAATAAACATTCCTAAATTCCAATTCGATTATGAACGATGGCCACAAGTTTATTAGCTATTAGCTATTACGTGCTACCCTCGTAAAACAAAGGTTTCTTTTTATTTATTTTTTTGTCCGTAGCAATAGAAACTGTATTTGTAACTGGACTTTTTTTGCCTACACTCCATCGCTATAGCAAAATAATGTATTTTGAATGGCTGCAACGGCGCGACTTTTTAAATACATTTTAAATTCACTCTATTAAACCAATCAATGATTAGATAAATAAATTGTGCCTTTAATAATTGAATATAAGCAAACGTAATCATATTTGTCTAAAATCAATAATGTTACTATTCACAACAGGTTTCTATGAATATTGCTGTAATGGAATCTACTGTCCCAACTGTCCACTCAAAGTGTCCTTGTATATCAACAATAACGTTACAATCCTAAGCAAGTCACTCGCAATGTCATGCAGGAGGAGAATGTTTACTATTGTCCTGGCAGATGAACTCATTCCAGGAGATTACCCAGTAGAGGTGTCATTTCATATCTTTTAGCAATAATATGTAATATGTCAATAAATTTGTTATCATTGAGACTATATTAGAATCGAGCTAACATGAATCATGACTGATTTATTCACTGTATTTCTATTTTTGAGGTTGCATATGACTTCATTAACGAGACTATTTTAAAAGCAAGAAAACGTACTGGAACAGTGAAAATTAAAGGTAGATTAAATGAATTAAATGACTTGTACTGACTTTAAGAAACGCTCGACAATGACAGCTGTCTTGAATAACATAGAAAGATAACAAGGTTAGAATTGCCATCATTTAGTAAATATTTCTATAAATAATTTTACTCACTAAAAAGCAGTTTAATATATTTTAGTTTGTTCACTGTTATTTACCAATCAGATTGTGTTACGTTACGTCCAATCAGAAGCTGCGTACGGGCTTTTTTCACGTGTGAAACTGAAAAATATATATGACACTTGATGTGTATCATGATTCGTCTAGCAAAATTATGTCTTAACTTAGAATTTGAGGTGGAGCATTCGACATTACCGGTCTAGTTTTGGGTCGTTCTCGTGTATTTTGAGGTTGATTTCTCGATTTGAGGGCCATTTTATTTTGCAGTTCTTCGCATTTAGAGGTAAACCGTATTTTGAGGTGTTTCTCGCTCGAAGACTCGCTCGTTCGTTTTATGATACTTCACACCTCCTAAGTAAAAACCGTACGCGCGCACTTTCCATGAGGTAATCTCTATATATTTTAATTTGCAGCTGTGTTACTAGAAGAGTGTGATTTTACAAGAGGATTTTGCAGTTGGCTGACTAATAAAGCCCAACAAGATCTGAAGTGGAGCACAGTAAACAACACAAAGCCAATAGCAGAGAAAGGTTGGTGGAAGAATATTAAATAAATATTAATATAGTGTAAAATTAATTTGTAAACATGTTAGGACGTTGCCTACTTCAATGTTAGAATTTTAATTTATAGGGATGCAGTATGGGTGTTGTGTCTAAAAATTCCAATTCCCTATTTTAAAACACATTTACGTATTTCAGATTCTTACTCCTCCATCAATGGACCATACACTTCTTGGTTATCTAGTGATGTTCTGCCTTGGAAACCATTCCATGCAAGAACTGGCTTGTGTTTAGAATTTCTTTATCATATGCCGACTAAAACTTCAACAACACTTTCCATTTTTGTGACAAATGCTACTGGTGAGGAAATTGTTTGGAACGTAACTGGTTACCATGGAGAAGGATGGAGCAAAGGAAATGTTACTTGGGATGGCAAAAGAAAATCAAAAGTAAATCTTTGCTTGGTTACGATTTTTTCTCTACGTGTTTAAAAGATGCTTAGAAAAAATATGATTATCACATTTAAGAGCGTTAGTCTGTAATGAACGATATCATGTCTTACTCCTCAGGTTTATTTTCAAGGAATAGGAGTGCTAAATGGAACTGCTAATGTAGCAATCACAAACATAAAGATAACGACCCAGTCGTGTCCATTTTCTCCCACTTATGCAAGACCAGGTAGAAATAGCACATAACTAATAAAATCACTGTCATTGGAAATTCGTTTTTATTTAAAGTTATTGTAATCATGTTTTCGTGTTTCATCTTGACTTCTTGAACAATTTTCAGGATTCCGTTGCACCAGTGACGAGTTTCAGTGTGACAACAAGCGCTGTGTTAAGATAAATTTTCAGTGTGATGGAGACGAGAATTGCATCGATGGTTCGGATGAGTATAACTGTCTCTGCCCTAGTACCAAGTTTTCTTGTCCAAGCGGGGAATGCATATATAGTGCGGACCTGTGTGATAACAAGAAAGACTGCAAAGACGCAACGGATTTGTTGAACTGTGGTGAGTTATTGTTTGTTAAACTGTGAAAAAAGTTATGAATTGTTAATTAAAATTATTAATATTAATATTTGTTATTTTAACACAAGTTTTTTATGCACTTTTCTAAACAAGGTTCTGAGTGTGAAGGTATGTTCCAGTGTGTAGACGGTAGCTGTATTCAGTGGCCATCTACTTGTAGCAAGACAGGTCATTGTCAAGGAGCCTCTCACAACCCATCAATCTGTGGTAAGAATAATTGTCATATGTGTCCAGTCATCTCTCTACAAATTATCGTCATTTTTCGTTGTGCCGAAAATCTAAGCGAAAGATATTTAATATTTAAATGCTTGTTTTGAAAGGTGACGATCATTGTCCCCTTAACGATATTGGTTGTTCATCAAAACTTCACGTAACAGAAGCAACCAATCAGATGGCACAGTGTAGAACGTTTACAGGTAAATTAGACGTTTACGTTTGTATTTCTGATATGCCGGACCATTCTAATACGTTGCTAGTTTTAAAAAAGTTATATATTTAGTGAATGGTATATGAAAGATCTCTATTATAATGTCTCGACTGATAATATTTCAGTTCCTTGCTCTTTTGAGAATGGCTTGTGTGGCTTGGTTCAAGATCATCAGTCAGACTTTTTGTGGTCACCAGGTTCAGGACTAACACCAACTGCAGGAACTGGTCCAAAGTTTGACCATACTAATTTATCCCCAAAAGGTAAAACGCAGCTATTGTATTCATTCTTAGTTAAACTTTAGTATTCCATCCGAAAAAGGTGAAACAATCATGGTTCCTTACTCTTGTATGCATTTCGCTGATTTATTACTTTTAAGTGTTACCGTATTCATAGTTTCGCTCTAACACCAGCGCAACCAATCAGGTTGTAACAGTTTTTTTACCAAGCAAATGTTAAGTAAGTTTAGGAGTTTATCATCTCACTTTTTTGTTGTGAATATACTTGCCTTTTTTCCCTGAAAAAAAACTTACAGCAAACTTTGACTCTAAATTTTGCCTCTTAATATTACGTGTTGTGCAAACCATAACGTATTTAGCATGTGTTCACAGTCGTCTTACAGCATTAAGACGACTTAGTGCAGCAGTATATACTCTTGTAACTAGTGCAGTGATATATCATGATGATGAAATTTAACTTGATAAACCGGTTTTAAAGGTAAAGTTCGAAGACGGCGGTTTGATCACATAATATTACGACTGGATTCAATTTTTAGCCGTTAGCGCTAAAAAGAAAACTAAAAAGAAAGTGTTAACAGTAAATGAAAACGTCTACCATTCCTGTTTTTATAGGGATATACATATTCATCGAGGTATCCGAACGAAGAGCCGGGGATAAAGCAAGAATAGTCAGTGGCTGGTTGAACGCAAATGAGACGTTATGCTTGCAGTTCTGGTATCACATGTATGGCAAACACATTGGTGCCTTGACAGTGATATTAAAAACCAACCAATCAGAAACCTTGATTTGGCAGCAGCGAGGAAATCATGGAGATAAGTGGATGTTTGCACAGACAACTTTAAAACAGAAAGACAAATACAAGGTACGCAGAAAAAGCCAAAAATATAGACAATGTGGCCTGAAAAATGCGCATCACCCATTTATCATACTATTTGAAAAGGCGACTTTACTATATTTGAAGTACTACATTTTTCACATTTTTCACATTTTCATAAGATATTGTCGTAAAGTAACAATGTCTTTTAGCTATATAATCGATTGAGGGTATTTAAATGGGATAAGACATGTACATAATTTTCTGTTATATTCCCATTATTATATTTGTTAGTTTATATTGGAGGGGACGACAACAGGTGGAAAGGATGGCGATATTGCAGTGGATGACATAACATTATTTAATGGGGAATGTGATACTATTCATTTACAAAGTAAGTCAAATATAAAATAAATAAAATGTTCATTTTCGTATTTTATAAGAAAAGAAATAGAAAAAGGTGTTCTTAGATTTCTGTTTTTTTTGTTTTTTTTTTTTTTTGTTAGGTTCGCCAGACTGCTACTTAGAAGTAGAAAATTGTAGGAGGCAAGGTAGTGATGAATGGAGAGCGAATACTTACAACTTTGGGAACCACAAAGGTGAGCAAAATCAAATCAAGTCATTATTCGTATCAATCAATAACGATGATAGCTCAACAGCAGCAACAATAACTACTGCAACAGCAACAAAACAGCCACTTCCACAAAAGAAACATTAATTACTTGGCGGGCTACCTGTGGGCCGCCAAGTTTAAAAAATAGTGCATTTTCTTTTTACATGGCGGGCTACCTGTGGCCGCCAAGTTGTAAAAAGCGGTCTGTTTCTTCTTTTTTTTTCTGCTCGCAAATTCACAGT
>JAUUIK010104509.1:0-16080 GCA_032270385.1 Urticina crassicornis | reverse complement strand
CCTCTACAACTTGTCATTCTAGAGTGAAACATTGATGCGACCGCGAAAATGTGGTCGATTTAGTTATAATTATGCATTCGCAATTGATGCAAATAATGTTCCCATGTTTTCGTATCCTATGTGCATGGCCTCGGGATCCAAATCATTCCACTCAGAGAAAATGGAAATTCAAATTTTTAATGGCGTTTTTATTGCTTATTTTCCAAACTTTCGCTTCATTTTTCATTTTCGAGTGCTGACGAAGAAGGCGCGAACAAAGTAAAAATAAAAAACAATAAAATTTAAAAATATATTCGTACATACGTAAGCTTTACGAGTGCACACGTTTCAGTGACGGTCGACCTAGTGACGTTCACTGAAGCTGAAATGACTTGTCTAGTATTGCAGTACAAAGCGAAATAAACAAAACGAAAGAAAGGCTGCATAAGAAGGCTTTCAAGTCCAGCTATTGACGTTGAATTCAGTGACCAGTCGTTATGTAGTCGATATGTAGCTATCATTCTCTGAAGTGTGCCCAAAGGGAGAACGCTTTGTTATTCCCAAAAACCCACAGAAGACAGACGTATTAAATGACACTACGGTAAGAAAATCAATTGCATTTGAGACTAACATGATATTTCTTGCAAATACGTCTGTACACAATTTACTGAATTCTCGCTAAAGAAAACAACGACATTAGGGAATTCAAGTTCACTGAAACGTAGAATTTTGCTTTTTGGAATCCCTATATTGTCGTGGTAGTAGAAGGGTCTTCATTAAGAACATTTTAAAGACTTACAAAGGTAAATTGAATTGTTCAACTGAAATGACTCACTCGATTTTCTTAAGGGTAGGGAGGATCGGGAATGACTCATTTTAAAATCTCGAACAGGGTTTTTTATCCTTCTATTTTTGCAGATTCGTTTTTTGTTCTCGGCTTCCCCGAATTAATGTTCTGTATTACAATGCTTTGTGTTATATTTGTGTGTGTGATAATTTGAATGTCAACAAAGAAGTTATTAATGTAGAAGTATTACTTGATAACTCCCTCAGTTCTATTTAACTACAAGTGATAACATTCAGATTTCAACCAATCCTCCTCGATCCTCCTTTTACAGTCAGTTTTTGTTTGTAGTCATCCTCAGCAAGCAATCTTCCTCAGCAGACTCATAGTCGAGCAAAGAAATAAAAAACTTAATTAGAATTTTTGGGGTTATTCTATGTATTTGTGTACAAACAATATACTCCTTTGCTTTGATCCTTTAATTAGCGAATTCATGGATGCGTTCTTTGTATTCGAAAAGGATTTGTGGATATTGGGTTTCTGAAAAAAAATTAAAATATTTCAATGATTTCAAAAGCTTTATAGATTTTTCGGATGTGCGCTTTTTGTTTGCTTTCGTACGTACCGTGTTTTTCATTTGAATCCTTTCACTGAGCCAAAAGTCTATAAATCATATATTCAAAGGTCTACTATAATCTCAAGTATTACCGTTGGGCTTTATCGCTGTCATACATGGTACATTGGTATATACGATTTGGAAATCTTTTATTTAAAAGGGAATCAATCAGAAACGATTTTAGATTCTGGGTGACAAAGGCGCAATAAAGATTCTAAAGGAGACTTGTAGTCTGCATATATATCGTTGTTCTGATCAGAGAACCGGATCAAAACGAAAAAATAATCGAGAGCAAGATTTGGATAACACCGCACTGGCTTCCATAAAACATTGAATCTCCAGCTAAAGTGCAACAACTCCGTTTTCGACAAATGCAAACAGAATTGTCATGTTTTCCGCCTATTTTAAGCGCCGGAATCCTTTGAAAGTTCCGCAAATGTCAACTGATATTACTTAGATATACCACTCAGTTTACTCTGTAGTAAAATTATGATATTAGTGCGCGCGCTCGGCCTATTTTTGGCTAGCTAGTCCTTTTTTTTATCCCATTTCAGCGGCGAGCGCGCGTGAAGCTGTTCAGGTCTCACTGAACCAACTAGTAGTATAGCTAGTAGCATTAAATACATTGCGTTTTTCTTGCTTGTTGTTGATGTTCAAAGAGCCTAAGGCCACATAGATGTGTGATATGAAAGAATTATAAATGATTTTGAAGTCAAGTTGTTAAAAAAGGAAATTGCTTATGGTAAATGATTTAGAATGCGGTTTCTGTATATTTGCGTAAGCTTGAGAGTCCGGGTATTTGACACGTTCCTCTTAAATGTCGTGAGCATTAATATTTAGTTTGCTGTCGTTATCAATCATGTTTCTTTACTGCCTGGAACACCGCCAGTCCTTGTAACAGCGTTTTGTTTTTTGTCGTGTAGTTCACATTATGTTGTATTCTCATCACTGGCACCGCTCTCTGCGTGACTACAGCGTGCAGCGTGTTATGCCGATAACTGGCGTGTTTTGAAAGAAGAGCGTGTAAATAAGCAATCTGACAAACGTCAACTTTAATGTAAGGCCGGCATTTCAGGGCCTTCGAGAAACTAAACATCAACTTAAAGTAGGAGCTTTTCCAATGGGAATAATCTTTTCGCGTCAGGCGCTTTGACAGTCACTCAGTTTGAACTGAAAATATACCTGTGTAAATTAAATCTTTGGAATTAAATCGTATTCAGCGTGCATTAGGTGCGACAGATCGCTGATGTGTACGTCATAAAATATTTATTATCTGTGCGGAAACTAATCGAAAGTGAATGAAAATGCATACATAGAAAACAATTGCAGTTCTTCATATTACCGTAGACATCTAAAATACATAGATACGCTGTAATTATGGGAGAAAAGAAAAAGTAACAAGGAGGTTCTAGGTATGTACTATGAAAGATAGCTGCTGTAACGGTGCTCGTGGATTAATTTGACGCATTTTCGATTCGAGGTCTTGAGGTTTATTTTTAACTTAAAAGGTCTTTGCCCATGCACCTGTATTTGTTAATTGACTCAATTGGTTTTTGTATGTTCAGCCAGGATCACATGGTTTAGCTTGCTTAGTGCTGATCGTAGTAATTGTTTCATATCTTAATTACTTAGATAATATAAGCGGTACCGTAACGTTGATTGCGGCATACTACAAGTATTGTGGTATTGAGCCTGTTGTGAGTGGATTTCGTATGATCGAGTGGGAAAATTACGACAATTCCGTCGACACACGTGCCGTAGCCGTGCTTTACTTTACCGTAACCATAACGATATCGAGGAGCGATGAAACGCAGGAAAACCGGCCAATAGGCATGTAGTATCGTATCGTGTCAGTGTTTTCAGTAACCAGTTCCGAAACAGAAACCGGTCTATACCGAACATACATATATCTGAAGACATATAAAACTAGACTACAGTCCACCTTAGTACTACAAGTTGTTTCATGATCGGTTATCCGATGGTTTCTATACCCTGACCTATACCCTCTAATCTCAGAGCAAACTCTTCGTATGAGTGGGAACTGACTGGCGAAACCTTGCTGCGCCATATGTAAGCATTTGATTAGATTAGATGCATCATCGTGATTTTAATTGGGTCAGACATGGAACCAGTTGAGCGTCATGATACCGTATATTACCCAGTCGCACGCAATCCGCTATATTATACTTCTATATAGTACCATTGCTTCTTCTGACTACTTTTAATACTGACAACTATACTACTACGACTACTACTAGTCAGTGTACATTAGATGCAAAGAAACAAAAACAAAACTCGATTTCATGATGCATAGTGTGTATTAGTCTTAATTATTGCAATTGCAGTGCTCTACTGCACTTACTAGTATACTATAGCTGCTTCTGCATGTAACTTAATTCCAGAAGATAATTATTCTAAATAACAAGAAGACCAACAAGGCGTACAAGAAACAACAAATCTAAAAGCATGGCTTCTAAATATTTTTCTTTGAAAAACTAATTTGGTGGTATGCGAGTAGCTTAACGCATCGTTATTCATGAGCCATGCCGGCAGGATAGTCTTGCAATTGGCCTTGACTGTTTAGTGCCCTTCAGGGCTTGTAGTCTTAGGAAATCGTTAACAAGGAAATCGTTAACAAGTAAATTAAACATATTGACATCAAGATGCGTTGCTTAATGGATGCTCTCCAAGTAATGACAACACATTTATATATATTTTAAGCCTTCTTGTAAAAGATAACTTTATAATTAATCTTCTTAAAATAGTGGGCTTTTCTTTTTTAAAAAGCTGGATGGTATTTCAAATAAGAGTACAGACTGTCTAATGTTACTTTATGATTTCAATAGATAAATACTAGCTGAAGTGGTGAAGTCTCATGGGTGTGCATGACTGAGCATGTATACGTAGCTAGTAGTGGCGGATTAATATCTAGTAGCAAGTATAGCCTGCATGAGTCGTGGGTCGTCGTGGTCGTGGTAGTCATGGTGGTAGTGGTGGTGGTCGTGGTACTGAGTAGTGATAGTATAGTAGTAGTAGTGTTAGTGGTAGTAGTAAAAGTAGACTTTTACTATAAAATCATAAAATCTTTTTTTTTCTTTTGTTTCTTTGCATCTAATAGACATTGACTATTAGATTTTGTTTAACGGGTTTATTGCAATCACTCTAGTATAGAGACTAAAGTAAAGACATAAGTGGTATAGTAGAGGTAGTAGAGGTGGTGATAGTAATGTCAATAAAGAGTACAGGCAATATGGATTAGATTGTTTTCAATCGTAAAACACATAGCTTTACCGTTCATTACCCTGGCCTCTTTAACTATTTCCTTTATGTTAGGCTAACGTACCACTGATTTACTTAGTAAGATTCAAAGCCATGCATGTCTCATCGATCTTGTCCATCAGGTATATATCAATGATTGTTATGTCGTCTAGTGGTTATATTGGTTTTGATTTATCTTGTAGTGTCAATTTCCTTCTCTTCTGATTGGATGAAAATGATATTTTAAAAACGTTCGGCAAACCCATCTAGCTTACATGATGCTTTAAAGCTAGCCCCATGCAGAGATGATATTATAAAACCCTTTTTTTGTTGCCATTTCAGACATGTTTCATGACAATCAAACTTCCTTCGCAAACCGATAACATTCAAAGGTTAATTCTACTTAGGCAGAATCGCTTTTTTTTTTGTTACGTTAATGATGGAGCGTTCGTTGTCATAGAATAATATATGTTCCGGTCGACGTATTCCTTAATATCATTCCCAATAAAGAAGCAAGAACGTTTTCAAATGAATTGCTTGCGGGGCTTTGTCAGTTAATGTCGGATAACGGAAATACACTTTCTTGGTTGGTTTGGAGAAGGTGTTAACGATCTATTACTGTTGCCACAATTTGCAGCAATTACCTTCATTTTTCCTCTTTTTTCATTAATTCTAACTAAAAACTTACTAAATACTAACTAAATTCGTTCCAACTTAATTCCAAGATGACTTAAAAAGCACCCATGTGCTTTTGGGAAAGTCGTAGAAGCTTCGATTCAGCTAGTAACCCGAATAGTTGACAGGAACAAACAAGATTTGTTTTACCACAAAGGGTCGTTCAGCCAAAAAAAATAAATCTTGGCCTCGACAAGCAGGTGGATCGAACGATATCCTCTAGAGCTCTAGCGTGCGTGGAATATTGTATTAAAATTGTCCATAGTCTTCACGTGATGGGTGTCCCCATTGATGAAATATAATGACTGAATACAAAGAACGTTAACAAGATTTAAAGATCAGTGCAAAAAAACCTTAACTTCAAGATCACAATTATGCGTGGGAAATACTTGGAGATTTACGTTTATACTTAGCTGCAATTAGTTTATTAATATGGTAGTATTTAAAAATGCTGACGGCTCGAATGATTCCACAAAATTTCCCCCATATGCTTTACAACAATTTACACATTTTCATCTGACGAGCTATAGCGATTATCTAGCTACTTATTATTATAAAATTATTCGTAGCGGGGAAATTAAAAAAAAAAAAAAATTTGATTTCAATTTTGAAGTTATTTTATTCTTGGTTACTTTTTCGAGAAAGTTTGCTGATTATTCGAAGGAAAACTGGAAAATTTAAGGCATTTTATTCGTTTCATTAATGTCATTTCAGCTTACGTGATGGAGGGGAGATTTATTTTGACAATAAATCGACTGGAAACCTTTATATGCTAAATTTACTTGCATTTCAGATTGACCTATTTAAACAATCCAGACCGGTCTCAAAGTTCATCCATTTCTGGATAATTATTCGGCAGCTTTCTGAAAGCCATGCGGTCACCAACCATCACTCAAAAAAAAAAAAAAAAGGAATAATCATGACTTTTTTGATAAACTCATTTCACGATTTTTTATATTCTTGAAAACACTCATTTCGAGCCTTGCGAACCATTCCGGATGATCGGTCTTATCAATGTTTGAAAGGAACGCTAATTTCAAAAGGCCCCCACGAAGACTATATCTGTATTTAGTTTGCTGTCATAAATTCATTGTCGAATGATATCACATCGGGTGTTTAATGCAGTTGGGGGAAAAAGGCTTCACGTTGTTCGACTGACTTTTCCTTTCATTCTATTTCTGTTGCTATCACTTTCTTTCATGCACTTTCGGATTCCAACCTCACTCCACTGGCTGGGAATAATTTGATTTACCTGACATACACTATCCCACAAGGATTCGATGCCAACCACATCGTAGCCACAGGATAGGACCGACTAACTTTCGTTTTCTAATTCACAATATGTATTTCTCTACTTTTTATACCATCTAGATATGTAGCTTATTTTCCGCGCCAAATAGGATAGGATTGGATAGATTATAATCATTCGGGCATCATAAAAACGAACACTAGAGAAACGCTTTAGGCTAATGGTTTATAGTACCTGGCTCTGCTAGAGCAGTGAGCTAAATATGTATAATTTATTAGCACTATCGCCGCTTCGATTTGTTTTTCAACCCAAGGGGAAATTCTAGATATTTAGGTTGAAAATATAGTTTAAATTATCAAGATTATTAAGGCAAGACTATTTCCTTTTTCATTCTGTTTTAGGAAATGGAAAATGACGTATATTAAAGTGGGGTTTTTTTTTCGTTCTCGTTAATTTACAAACTAATACTGTACTGAATTTGGTCTGCTTATTGGAGTTGGACTTGTAGTAAAACATTGTATTTTTTTCGCAAAGGAAGTACTGAACGCCAGGGCAAACATACCCCTTGAGATGAGCTCTGTGCTTTTACACGCGATTCCATGGAAGGAAACTGCTTGTGTCAAAAAGAGTGACGTATTTCTATAGTTCTATTGATAGGGCCTTCATTAAAGTGTCCTTTGACAAATTTCAAGCTAACAGCATATAGCATCGAATCTTGTTTTGTTGATTTGCATTGAGGAGTTTTTAGCCTTCCAATTCATTGATAGCAGAACTGTGGACGTCACTTTAATGACCTGACCAATCACAAACAACCTTTTGCCTCCGCTCGCAACTTGATTGGTTGACAGATTTGTTCTTAGCAAAATGTCATTTATCAGTTGTGTGTGTACCAGTTCGGCATGTAGAGTACCCAGAAAAGCTCCTGTGAGGGCAACTCTGGTTGAATTTCTCCACTATTTAACCACTTTTTTGCGGACATACTACTCTTGAAACAAGTTCTGTGGCTGATGAAAGTGTAAGGGGTGTACGGGCCCTCGGAAGGTACATTTTTGCGTCGATACGACGACACGGCCGACGTCAATTTCACTCGCGATATTGTACTTTTCATTGCGTTCGCGATATTCTGTCTTCGTAAATTTTATTTTCAATTTTACTCTCGTGTTACATACCGAGGGATTTCAAGATCTTCTAGTACTATAAGCAGCGAATTCAATTTATGACCCTGCCGCTTTGATGTCTTTTATTCATAGATTGATATATTTTCTTTATTGCAGGGCAACACTTTGAGGTTCACACTGTCCAAGCGACAATGAACTAGAAAGCTCTCGCTGGTAAGACACAAACTGAGTGATATAATTTAAGCAAGAAAAGCTTTAGCTCAGGACATTTACTGAATTCATAGGTCGATCAGAACGTTAATCCGATGTTCCTGAATCGGGGGAAAGTTTTGTATTCAATCGGTTATGAAGACTCAGTTCCGGTGTATTCTTTTACAGGGCAAATCTACGACGATCGAGTGTAAGCATTGCTTTTCAGTCATTCTGTCAACTCGTATCGGAGAACACAAAATCAATTCTTGATGTGGTGGCTTAAGTATGGTGACTGTTATTACAAACAAACTAAAGAAACAGTCATTGGAAGATCTTCCAAACGAACCTCTAAAGGTAAGCATCGAGCGAAGATTTCATTCTGTATGTCATTTTTATTTCTTCCTATCATACTATAGCCTTTACCATCACCAAACGACAAGCATTAAATTTCATTGCTTGGCCCTAACGACTTGTATTTTTTTTAGGTCAGCACGAACACAGATGGGAGAAGAGAATTCATACTGCAAGGGGATGGCTCAGGTAACGGAGAGAGAGTGTTTTTTTTTGTTATTTTAGATTGATCACATCTATGCTAATTTATAGTCGAAACATTGCCAAATGGAGGGCTCATTGAATTCATGGGGACTATGGACCACTATTATTGATAGAACACAGCCAAACACATGGTCTTCATAATTTTCTCTCTGTTTCCTTCCAGAGCGAGGCTTTATATATCGACTCAGCAATAATGAACGAAGATCGGGCTCAGGCCATCTAAGAACTAGAAGTTACCCTACACATGACTTAAGAGGATCCGATTGCAGAGGAACACTTTTGGACTCGTCTACTGCAATACACGCTACGGCTATGCCACCCGCAAGCAAAAAATTATGTCGATCGATTTCGGTTCCTGAAGAGGAATCTTCTGAAGAGGGCAGCTTGAGATCTTGGGCTCCAAAGGCCTCTAAAGTGTGGCAACCTGTAAAAGGCTTCGCCAGAACGTCATCCAGGCCTCGATCGCTGTCCTCTCCACCTGAAAAACTCCACAATACAAATACTCGAAGCGCAAGAGCGGAGACGGAATTATCGACTCCTGGTGTAAATTCCATTTCCACTCCCCCGGCTTCGCCGACACCGAGACCAGCTTCAGCTTTTGCTGCTCTTAGTGAAAACCTTATGTGTATAAAAGAAAGCATGAGAGAAGAGGATAGCACTACTCCTTGGAAAATAGCCGCAAATACTACAGCCGTGTGCCCGCGACTGCATAGAAGTCGTTCTCAACCGTGTTTCGAGCGGGCTCGAACTTGCGGGATTAAGCGAAGAATTGAGGACGACTTTGATGTTGGGAACAACCTTAGGCCGGCTTTGGATTTAGCGAAAATGGAAGAGGTGAGCTCTTTTAAATACACTTACCTTCAAAAATTCCAGATGTCGAGTTTCATTATTTCATTTGCTGGTTTCTGGTGCTCTAAATACTAATCGAAGCAGTGTAAATTATTAATCAAACAAAAACTAAAGTTCTCTGTTGCGTGAACATGTATGACTTGCTAAACTTATTTATTTTACTGTTTTCTCTATTGAACTTGTTGTAGTCCTCCTACTTTCGGTTTAGAGATAAGAAACGAGGTCTGCGGATACCAAAATGTTCGGTGAGTGATTCTTTAATTCCATCGTTTCAAACCCCAAAAACTGGGCTCAAGTTGCTCAATCAATGAAGGAGGTTTATCCTTAATAGTTGCTAATGTCTTTTATATATCCCTTTGGTTTATTACAGAACAAGAGAGACCCAAAAGAAGCTCCATATTTCACTGAACACGAAAGTTTCATTCTGAAACCAATCATTTCATCGCCACTTGACGCCAAGGTTTCAAGTGTAATGATAACGCCTACATGTTCACCCACAAAACAACTCGACTTGGGTGAAAAGCTGACCACAGAAAAAACTATCCTTACTAAGGACATCACGCACGTCCGTGTAAAAGAGCTTGATCGTAAAATAGCCGACGAAGGAGTCTTCCATTTAGACTACGATTCGGAATTAGATATTGCCTCGATCGAGGGAGACGATTTCTACTAAACTATATATATATAGGTCTTAAAGAAAAACATTTGTAATCCCATATAAACGCACCACGCGTATCTGATTGTCATATAATCACCTCACTCAAATGCAGTCGGTTATTTATTATATTCTATTGAGAATTCAAAAGTTTTGTGCAAGTTAGTTGTGTGTAACCCCAATCTTCTGCCTCTTGTATATTTTTACATATATTATACTTTTGCAGAACACTCTATATCAGCCTAAAATATTTGAAAACAGTCGCGAATGCTAAAATAAAAGAAAGGAAAAAACGAAAGGAAAAATTGTAGCAAGAAAACAGATACGAAAGTTATAAAGTATTAAAAGAAGGAGAGTGTTAACGGGCGTCTTTTGTTTTGTTTTTATGATAGACCGATTTACATACATAATGCCTTCCCCTTTGGCCCCGCTGTTTTTTCCCGTGCAGTCATATGTTAAAATGTAAACAAACCTTTTCACGCGTGTAGTCGGTTTCGCGCATTTTTGGATTTCGCGGCAAAAGTGCCTTCTAGCCAATCGGTGTGGACCCCGTCGTGACGTCACCGAGGGGCCGTTTCCAAGGAAAATGGCGGCCATCTCGTCAAGGTTTTGCGAACTGCAATAAAATGGCTGACTTTGCAAGCAAACTACCGCTTTCAATGTCGTTTGTAACCAAGAAGAAACACAAGTACAGTCTTTCTTCACCTGCCGTCAGGTAAGTGTTTATTCTTGGTCCTTTTTCGTTCTTTCTTGTTTGGTTTCTCTGTCGTCTCCGAGCGACAACTTTGACAGGGAACTTGCAAGTCAACAAACCTGGGAGTTTATCGCCTATTTTGCATTTAAGAGTTTGACTTATTAATTAGACGAAAAAGGAGACTTTTATTATGCCAAAGAAACCGAAACGGAGACCGAATTACAAATAAACCAGGATTTCTTAGTACTTTTTGCCAAGTAAGGGTTTGAAATTAAATCGCCGAAGCGTCATTCACTGAGCGCCCTTGTTAAAGTTGAATGAAAAATGACGATTAAAGTACTTGGAAAATGAATAAAAGCTCTCAAAGAGTTCATAGAAATTATTTTCATTAACCAAATGAGAGAAAAATTAATGGCATATTCGTGCTGAGCAATATGTTCCGTGTTTCTCGTTACATGATCCCCACTTGAATTATGCAAACAAGAGCAACTCATTTCTTAGATTCATAGCCTATAGGTGCCGGCTTTTTTTGCTAAAACTATTAAAAAGGACTCTTAATCAGAGCTTAAAGGAAGCCGCATTCATCCAGAGGCTTATACAATGCATAAATATAACCTTAATTTACAGATGTTTACAGCCTTGTTAGTGATGATCATTGTAGAATTTTCCTGCCTTGCCAAATAAATTTGATGGAGATTAAGTTTCAGTTAGATGAATAACTTCCCAGGATTGTCATTACCACAGCAACGTATCAATTGCTTGTAACAAGTGTTATTACGTATGTATTAGGAAACGTGCTGTTAATTAATGAAATTTGTGGGTCAGATATCATTTATTACCTATAGGACAACATATTATTGGTGCAATATTTATACTAACTTTGTGCGTCTTTAAGATAATTTCCTTAACCCACCATGTTTAGCAAAACAATCTAAGATTACTATTTACAGTTTATTTGCAGGATTTGCTGCAATTAATTTTAAATTTATTGGTATTCAAGACTTGATTGGGATCGTGTGTGTATTAGTTCCCATTGACTATTTTCTTTACCACAGATGTGTTGAATATATTATTAGTCACATCTCAGAACTAAAATCTAGTAAAAAAACCCCAGATGATTCCTTTGTTAAACATTTGAAAAGAAAAGCACCCATATCTTTTTAAACCCTTGATTCACTTTATACCTAGCAAGACGTTGTATTTATAAAAAAGGCATTAAGAAAAATATTAGTGTAACCACAGCCCCATGTGGTTGGGTGTTCATCTGACACCTTGTGTTGCCTTTCCTAAACACTTCTTAAAATATGCATTTTGTTTGGTTGAATAACAGTATTAGTGGCTAGATATGTAAGCTTGGTTGTACCACAACCAAATTATAGCTAACCACAAAATATCCTTAAAATATCAATGTAAAAGAAATATGTAGTATAGTATTACTATTGTGAATTTATTAATGGAATAACTGTTACACAGGTTCTGTAGAAAAGTTTTATATAAATTGTAGATGTTAGATAACTGTAAAAAACTGATATTACCCTGATGGCTTAAAGCTTATGTATGCATATAATGCTATCCACGAGTCTTCTGTTTGATTGGGGGATATTTTGATAGCTTCACAGCGACTCTTGTCATGTGTTTGTATAATTGTATGTGACAACCTTTTTGACGATGTTAGTTGAAAGTCTTTTATATTTGTTATTTACTTTCTGTGGCTTTGCTGTCATCTTTAAAAAGAGTCACGTTTCACAGTCTGGTTTACCATCGTATAGAACACAGGTGAAAGCCTTCAGTGAAAAGGTCTGCTGTTTCATTATTAGCCAAGACAAAACATGTTCTATCTCTAAAAAAATAATTTCCTTCAGATCCTATTCACATTTAGACACTTAAGACATGCTCTGAATTATGTAATCCCAAATGCTATAATAAGACCTGTTAAAGGTATAATATTATTACCAGTAATAAAAGAATTAATCCAGATCAACCTGCGACATTTTACCTAATCGAACCTGCTCTATAATCAGCTCAGTTGATGTCAGTGTGCCAAAACATTATTGCTTTTGAGATATTTTGTCCTAATTAAGTTGAAAACGTCGCCAAGTTATTTCTGAAGGCCACCAAATGGTAGCTTTTATAGGACACCTTATGATGTCTTGAAAAGCTACTAGTTCTCCGTAATTGAAGGAATAAATTGTTGATATCCATTAGAATTCTGGCTCACAACTGTGTGGATTAGACATTAGCACATAGGCTTTGCCAAACGCTATGTCTAGACTGATTCACTCATAGACAGGGAATGTCCTGGTGTACAGAAAAACAAGGTTTTAAGAATGATCCAGAATTAACAATTGTACCTAAAGCAGCTTAATCATCACAGAATATTTTATGATCAATATATCTATATACCGGTACCTTATTTTTTTCAATCATTTTAAGGTTAGTTTATAGATGTCTTATTAAACTAAAGTTTGTTTAAGCTTTCCAAAGATTTTAATTATCATTTATCAAATAATGATATTTTTTTGTTAAATTGACAGGTAATAATAATAATGACACTGTAACTTAATATTGGTTATATTTTTCTTAGCTTAAATTAATGCAGTGGATTCAATGTAGTTATGTTCTGGTGAGCTAAGTTTAGTGCTCTGGAACAACTGTATTAATGTACTTTTATAGTAAGCAAGAAATAATTAATGCTTTAAATTTGAACTAATGCTGACAATAAATTTCATAAATTCCTGAAATTTTCTATAGGTTGGATAGGAACACAAATAATAATTGATGATCTAATTTGAAGAACAAAAGCTTCCACAATAAAATATTTTTTCTTTCATAAAACATGGTACCCATCCTGATCTACTTTTTATTATTTTCTCCCTGAAATAAAATAAAATTATTTTTCCTTAAATTTTTGTAAAACAAATTTTAATAATGCTTATTGTCAACACTCTATGATGCTTTCACTCTAGACCCAGTTTATACAAATAAATGTGAATGATTTTACTTTACCCATTTATAATTTAATATTTGTTTTCTTCTATGTTCAGTTGTAAATTTGAAACAGTAAATTAGTATGTATTGCAATTAGTTACTAGTTGAAATATTATGCTGATAGTTAGGTATTTATAGTAATTGTGGTATAAACACTTGAAAGGCCTGCGCAAAATATTGTGACTAATGAATATTTTACAAATAATAATAATAATTGCACAGCGGAATGTAAAGTTATTTGATTGGTTTAGGATCAGTATTGTCTCAACATGCACTGTGAGATAATTGTGCCATGCAGCATACTGCTGTCAGCTGGTTATTAAGATGGCTGATAAATGTTGCCAAGTTGATAAAAATTGCACAAATGTCAGTCTGTTCTACTGTATTTTTGATGGGCCTATTTTGATTGAAATTAAAATAATTAATTCTTATGTAAAATGTATTTATAAGCACATGGACCTGTTACGTAAATGGGCTATTATAAATATAATTATTATTATTTATCATAAACATTGTCCGTAACAAAATATTTTGTGCGAAATATTCACCTAACCACATCTGTCAGTCTCAAATAATAAATTGCTTAGTTCCATACGACGTCATACTTCACACATCAATCAAATAATGTGATGATAGCACTTCATAAAAGCAAGAAATGGAAAGAGGAAATCCAAGTTAGTTACATGTACCACAGATACTTTTGGAGATTTATCTTAAATCATCTTTAATTTATCTTTAATTGAAGCACTGGGAATTTTTGAAATCTCTAATACCAGAGAAAATTAACGAGAGATTGTGTGTCTTACAGCAAATGAAGGGCGAAACCAGCTGCCCTTGAATTAAAATTTACCAATCATACGATTTCTATAAAATTTTCAATACTTCAATACTTTCAAAAATTCACTAGTGCATCAGTTTCTAAGATAGGATTCCAAACTTTTCACCAGTTACTAACTTTGACTTGCTCTTTTCATTTCTGGCATTGATAAATCACCAGGTGATCTTGAAAAAGACACAATGCATTGTTATTACTTGACAGTCCAGGCTGGAAAGACATTTACATATGAAACGTAAATGTATTTCTTTACATCTAATAAAGATTGTAGGAATATTTATCCGCAATTCTATCGATAACAAGTAGGAAAAACGCCAGGAATGTTGTTTTTCATTTACTTGAAATGGCTGCAAAGAGAATAATTTTCATACAAATTAGATTTCAATGGACCGCTCATCACATCTGTGAATGCGCACTGATTTGCTAGAATTTCAAGACCTAGACCTATCAAATTGAGATCACCTGGCAGTATCATGAAAGCGTTTTTTTGATTGACGTTATTTAAACCAACCAATAGCACACACACAAAGTGTAGTAGAGTAACTTGTGTCAAGACGGTAGAACCATGGTGCCTCTAGCACGTCAGTGCTTTAATTAGAAGCCGGCTGCCAGTGGTGCTTTGATATAGTACATGTACATACAGTTGTATCCCACAAGGATGGAATGGGAAAAATGCATAAAAAGTTAAATACAAATACAAATGCTTTACATCATACATACATATATGATATATTAAAAACAAATAATTGCTGATTCAGAAATAGTTTGCAAGATGACTATCAATTGTTCCAATATCATGCATTTATCCATCTCAAGTTTGAAGTTAAATATGCAAATTTGCAGTTATCTGGGTGACCTGAACAAAGAAAGTTTATTTGGAAACCTGTTGTATTGTCAATTATAAATTTGTGGATTAGAACTTAGACAAGATTAGTCTATTTATTTTTCATGTTATCTCTACATTGTCTACTAATTTCTGATAACCATGATCCATCACTCTTATCTGTTTTAATTTATCTTAATCCAAAAAGGACAAGAAGTAATATTAACCTTAATTGTGGATTCCACTGAAAGTCTAAATCAAATTACATGTACCTGTAATAGGGACAGGTAAAGAAAAAAAGAATTCCTCAGAATGAAAAAAAGGTCAAGAAAAATACATGTAGTATTTGAATGTTTCGTTTTTAATTCAGTAACATTAATCATTTAGATGATCAATCAACTCAAGGAATACAAGTTTTATCAATAAATCAAGTTTTGAAAAATTAGTGACCATTTCATCTACGACTGCTTCTGGGTAACTTCCTCAATTAGATGGCCTAACTTAAGGGTTAATATCACCTCTATAACTTAAATCATTGTCTGAATCATTGAAACTGTTTGGCCTTTTTGAGGTAAATGATGCTTAATTACTGTATTTCTATTCTTGTGCAAATATACTATGGTATTTTAATAATCTTGTATTATACCTATAAAGTGGGAATATGTTCTGTATTTTTAAAATTGAAGTAGATTCGTTTTTCTTAATTGTATAATATGGAATGTTTTAATACAGAACATCTTTCAATAGACCAAGTTAGTCCTCCTAAATGTTGTTTCAATTCAAATCATGTGACTATTCCCTTGAGCAATG
>JAUUIK010104398.1:0-11440 GCA_032270385.1 Urticina crassicornis | reverse complement strand
TCATAGTTAATAGAGGGCTCATATCATAGTTAATAGAGGGCTCATATCATAGTTAATAGAGGGGTCATACCATAGTTAATAGAGGGGTCATACCATAGTTAATAGAGGGGTCATACCATAGTTAATAGAGGGGTCATGTCATAGTTAATAGAGGGGTCATATCATAGTTAATAGAGGGGCCATATCATAGTTAATAGAGGGGTCATATCATAGTTAATAGAGGGGTCATATCATAAATAATAGAGGGGTAATATCATAGTTAATAGAGGGGTCATATTAAACCTCTATGTATGATTGGGTTTCCAAACGACAGTTCCTGGGAACTACTATCTATTCTATTTTGAATGATACTTTTTGGTATTTAGTGAATGAAGTAAGATTGAGTTCGATTTTCTGACAGTCGCTTTCAAAACGTAAGCAGGGATTATTTGTGTTCTCTTCTGGCGATATTTGAAGGTGTTTATCAAATGACCATATGGTCTCCTGGGACACCTTATAAGAAAGTGTATTGAGATATCTAACTTAAAACATCTATTGTGTTTGATCTTCAAAAGGAGATGTATGATCTTGTGCTCGACGAAACTCAATTGGACGACGCTTGTGATCATTTAGGCGAATTTCTGGAAAGTTATTGGAGAGCAACGCATCCGCCAAATCAGCCAGGTAGCCGTCCTCCAAACACCCAACAGTCTTCCTCGACACCTCAATACAACGTGATTGAAGGTGGTGAACGACCAAGTGTCTATTTATAGGGCCTGGAAACTTGCTTTTAACTGGGCTAATTTTGTCTTATGGCCCGTATGTTGTGCAGACGCAGTTAACGTTGAAATAAATGGAACCTATTTTCTGCGCATGCTCGTTTCTAATTGCGTGATCCAAACACGTCAATCATTCGTCATTCATTACTGTCGTCTTTCGAGTTAGAATTAAATCAAGGCTGTAGTGTGCCCGTCGCGAAGAACTGTGGATTAATTGTTATTTGCGGCGACAATATCCATTCTCCACTGCACTTTTATGGGACATTATGCCTGGTGGATTTTCTACGATAAACTAAATATCGATCCAGGAAATCTAGGCTACTATGAGCTCTACACAATAATTGAATTTTTGCAGCAAGAGAGGTCCTGACCAGAAATGGAGTATAATTTAGGCAGAGTATATTTGGTATGGCTTAAACCTAAAACAAGCATTGCCTTGCTAGACAATGGACTAGTCTAATTCAAGCAAAACAAGATTTGAACCTAAAACAATGTAGGCAGGATATTGAAATGATTTCAAGTGATACAGTGTTCAAATCTTGTTTTTGATATATTTATAGGCCAGCTTTGTGAAAGCCGTACACTAGGGACATATACTCTGTTGCCCGTAACGGCCGCCACATTTGGTACTTTATTTTAGTATAAACAATTTTAACGAATAGTTCATATGGTGGTAGCCCAATCATGATCTTGCTTATCTTGTCAGTTATGTTTACATTTTCCTATTTCATAAGATAAGTTCTCTTATAATTTTTACAATTACTTAGACTTCGAGGTTACTGATATCCCACAAAGATAATACTACATTAATGTTGATTGTATCGAAAAGGCCTGTTGCATCATTGAGCCGTATACTTAATCTTGTGTACAACACAATGGTAGTGTAACTTTGTGCTAAATCAAGAACCCCTAGAATCACATATGTGCCTACCCAAATTCATTTATCAGAAAGTAATAGCATTCAAATACGAAGGAGAGTTGTACTTACCACCCTCTTACATTTTTAACAAATTTCGTCAGGTCGCGAGATATATAAATAACGGCTACCATCTTTGAATATAAGAGCTCTTTTTAGAATCGCAATTCAGGCATGCTTATATTGACGTATGACCTCGCTAGATTGTCGTAGTCTCGATGAAAAAAACTTTCACCTTTACAGGTCGAATAATTCAACATTTGTTTTGTATTTTTCATTATTATAAATATAAGTATTAACTAGAATTTAGCGGCCATTACATAGGCGTGGTCAAGCCAATATTTACTGTTATAACATAAGCAGGTACGGTTCTTGGGATCCTGGTTTGAAATAATATTTTACAAAATTAAATGCAGCGCGCTAAGATGGCCAAACGGAAATGGAAGGCTTAAAAAAGAAAATAAACCGATTGAAATGGAGAAGTATAAATTTTCAATTTTCTTGGCTTTACTTAGTACTGATAATGTCTTTAAATTTCAAATCTCGAATTTTGAACTTATTAAGTAGAGAAGCTTTTTTAACACGAAAATTTCGTTAAACTTAGATTCCTTGATAAGTACTTTCAAAATGCCTCGAAAGACTGAACATTATTGGTCAGGCAAATTGACGGGAAAGATGAAAATTCTACTCCCACCTTAACCCAGTTCCTCAAAGTGAAGGGTGTTTTTCACCTTACGCTGGAGCTTCTCTGTTAAATAGAAGTCCGACAATCTCGGTTTTGCACGACAAATAATAGTCAGTCTGTAAATTACCTGACCTAAGATCTGGTATTTCATAGCTTAGTAGAATCGAGGTAGGAAGGTATAGGCGGATTTCTTGTTACATGATTGTACAAATCGAATGTCGAAAAATGTCACATTTAATAGTATTCAGTGGCAAGTTTGAGAAGGATGTATTCATCAAAGTAATTATTTCAAAACTCAGCAAATTAACAAAGAATGTATGGCAGTGTGGCAGTATTTGTCAATAGCCCAGTAAACTTTTTTCAAACTTGCCCTGATTAGAATTAGTATCAATATTGTTTATCTTTTCTTCCCATTTGTATTTGTGTGCTGCAGAATTTTAGACTTTTGAGTCAAAACGTAGACAATCATCTCATATCCGCCCTATATTGGATTCAAACTCGATTCATCTAAATTCATTTTTCTGTGTCAATTTTATGAATCCTTCACTTTCTATGAAATTCACAGCGCTAATATTATAAAGTAGTAAACAATACAACATTGAACTCATTTTGATGCTGTGAATTATTCTAACTAACACTATTTAAAACTAATACCTTGCTTATTCAAATAAAACGTAATCTACCAAGAGTATCAAGTGTGTCGGTCCGTCAGATTTGTAACCAGAAACCCATATTAATGAGCTATTCACCATTTTAGAGGCGTTTAACGCTCACCATATTTCAGTACACTATTAAGCTGATTTTTTTTCTTGACTGATAACACTGGATAACACCGTAATTCCTTTCATCCTCATGGGAACGTTCACACTTTCTGGTTCCAAGGTTTTAGGGTTAGGTCTTTCGGGGGGGGGGGGGGTGTTGCATTAAGAAATAAGGCACGTTGCGAAAGATTTAGGGCACCTCCAAGGGCACCTTACTGCCATTAGGAAGGGGGGGGGGTGTACACTCCCAACACCACCGCTGATGTGATGGGAATTAATAGCTTGGTACTCCTTACTGTTCTTGTTAATTTGTTTGTAGAAAGTTCTATTATCTGCTTCGGAACTGTTTCATAATGTATTTCATGTATGAAGGAAATGATTATCTTTTTGTAGATATAGGATAGGGGTGCTAACTTGCTTTATTCAAGGAGTCTGCATCATCAAACAGGGGCGGATTTAGGGGGGGGTGTTGGGGGTGTACAACCCCCCCCCTAAAGACAGAAAGTGCCCTTTTTTGTCGTGAATTTAGTGTAAAACAGTGCCCTAAGAGTGCCCTGAACTACCGTAACACCTCCCCTGGGAAAGATGGTGGCCCCTTAGTGCCCTTAATTCTTGTCACTGAAACGCAGTAGATAGTAGCAATTACGAGGAGAACAGGCCCTTAAAAGGGATGGAGAACGTTTTTTTTTTTTTTTTGCTTCTGCGATTTTAAATGTACGAAACTGTAAGTACCTTGGTGGTGCCCTATTTCCTCGTACACTCCCCCCTAAAATAAATCCTGGATCCGCCCCCTCTGGCATAAATTTTTTTCTTCCAAATTCCCACAATGCATTGTTCAGTTCACGTCCATTAGATCTGGTACCGAGTGTAGTTTTGTCAATTCATCATCCACCGCCATTTTGTAAAAAGGTTGGTAAGTTATACACGAGAAGGAAAAGAAAAACGATTTTTTCACCAAGATGCCTGGTCCAGAAGAACCTATATCGACCGTCGTTGTTCACCCGATAGTTTTATTGAGTGTTGTAGACCATTTTAACCGTATGGGTAAAGTAGGCAGTCAAAAACGTGTTGTTGGGGTTCTGTTAGGTTCACGAAGAAAAGGAGTTTTGGACGTATCAAACAGTTTTGCCGGTAAGATTTTTTCAAACCTAATTCTCCCATCCATGACTACTTACATTCTTTTTTTTAAATTATGGTATGAATTTTTTCTAAAATTTAGAGAACTGTCAAAGAAATTCATGATAATAAGCTTACATGTACATGTAACGTTTATACAATGTATTAGTAAGCTGAAAATGTAAGGTTCATAAGTAACTAAGCTTTTAAGTCTTATAAGCTTATTAACCTGTGATTTAACTTGTTTAGTTCCTTTTGACGAGGATGAACGCGACCCGAATGTTTGGTTCCTTGATCATGATTACCTTGAAAACATGTATGCAATGTTCAAAAAAGTTAATGGTAAGTTTGGAAAGTTTCTAAAGATTCATTCCACAGCTAATCCCTTTTAAATAGTTTATAATTAGCTTAACATACGTTCCACATTACATTGTGGAAATCAACAAAAACTGTTGTGTTAGCTGTATTTAGCCATTGGTGGAATAGTCTATACCTATATCTTGTTCAGATTTTTTTTTTCCCTGGTTCTTTATATTATATTGATCAGTGCTTTGTGCAGTGGTAAATTACCTAAATTCTGTACTACTAAGTCATGCAGGAAATAAGATACAACCTTGTGTCAAAAGTTTTATACAAACTTGACATGAGTCATAGGACTTCCACTAATAATAATATATGTTCAATTTACTTGGCTGGTAATCATGCAATTATTTCGAGCCCTGGAAAATATCCCATCATTATTGGCTTTGTGTAATCATGCTATGTTGAGGGTCCAGCACAAGAATTCCTGACTGGTTCTCTGACTGATTTAAACCAGGGTTTAATTTGGATGTGATGCAGGCTACTGTAAATGTGAAAGGGACTATTGCCTTAGTTAATTATTTAACAATGATAAAGATTAGCTGTTATTTTATACCCTCTATGCTACTCTCTAACTTTTTTTGGTGTAAACATCTGGTTTAGTTCTTTTTTCCCCAAAAGATCACAAGTGACTAGTTATAGAAATGTCAATTCTGAACCAGCAGCCATTCCTATTGGTGTCGCACAAGGCTCAATTTTAGGACCGCTGCTATTTATACCATATATGAACATTCTACCTAATGTATTATAATACTGCAACATTACATTGTATGCTGATGATACTGTTCTATCCTATGCTTCAAACTCATCTCAAGATCTCCAGAAAAAAATTAATTCTGACTTAAACCATGTCAGTGACTGGCTGATCGCTAATCAACTTACCTTGTACATTTAAGAAATCTAAATTTTTATTAATTGGAAGTAATCAACGTTTAAGTAAGTTTAATTCAATTACTATGTCCTCCAATGCTGTTCCTCTTGAAAGTGTCAACTGACTCTTATTTATACTTAGGCATAGTTATAAATAAGAACTGCTCTTGTGAAGACCATGTTCATCACATGGTATCAAAGATTAATAAGAAATTAGGTCTCTTGCGGCGCATTAAATCCTGTTTAATGCGGCACATTAAATCCTGTTTGACATTGCGTGCTAGAATAGTTTTTTTAATAGTTTCATCTTGCAGCTTTTTGATTAGGCCCAAAAAAAATGTGTGTTTCCAGTTGCCTGACCGACCCCATTTTTTTGGCACCAACCCTAATTTTTTTTACTGCCGATAGTGCCATAGTCAGTCTGACTATGGTAACTATGGGATTTGACCCAAAAAAAAGCCTACCTACCGACCCTATTATTTTGAGGCATATAACAGGAAACACACATGTTTTTTTTGGCCTTATGGGGACGTCTCTTGGGGAGACGGGTAATGAGACCTTAATGTCTCAATTACAAGTTTTACATTAATAAGGCTGCTAAGTTACTTTTAGATCTTCCTATTCATGCATCAGCCACTAATGCCCTTAATAGACTCTCCTGGAAGTCTTTAAAATGTAGAAGGGCTGAACATCATACCATCTTTGTTTATAAGTCTTTAAATAATTTGTTTTCGCATAAGATGGATTTTACTTTTAATGCCGACTTCTATAAATATAATACTAGGCATAAAAATAACTTACGAAAGTCTACTGCCACTAGGAGGTGGGGCCATTGGACCACCATGAATTTTGCAACTGATGACTGGAATAACTTAGATTTGTCATTAAGAGAGGCCAATTCATTGACATCTTTTAAGCATTGCCTAAGTAGAGCTAATTTTAATTCTTAAGCATAGTTTGTATTTTACAAACCTGTGAGCTAATACATGTAGAAGTAAATGGTTGACAGTTTGAGATTATTCACTAGTTTCATACCATGATGTATTTTGATTTAGTTCATTTATCAGCAGTTTTGAGGCATTTAGCATAATATAGTTTTTCATCTCTCATGGGACAATCACTTGCAGTGAAATATAACAAACTATTGTATTTATGCAAAGTGCCCTTCAAAACCACTGATAAGGAACTAGTGAGTTACTACTAGAAATCTATGGGGAAACCCTAAGTAACATGTTGCCATAAAAGTGTATTCCAGAGTTAGGACTATAGAATATACTTATACAGTACCGGTAATTGGATAATTTACACTCAAAATACATGTAGTATGGTGTGTATCATCCACTATCTTTTTTTTGGTGAATTGTTGTAATATTGTTGTCAGCATTTTATGGGTTTGCCCTTCTCAGTTTCATCCAGGTAGGGGTTTTAGCTGCATTCAAGCCGTAAGAAATATTGAGTTTTAATCAATAAAAATAATATACAGTACCTACAATTTGCTTTTACTTATCTTTCAGCTCGAGAAAGAATAGTGGGTTGGTATCATACAGGACCAAAGCTGAACAGCAATGATATTAAGATAAATGAACTTGTTAAGAGATACTGTGCAAACTCAGTAAGTAATAACATTAACATTATCCTTAACCTTTTGACTCCTGGGCAATTTTTGGTAATATTCTGGACCTCAACTAACCAACTAGCCCTAAGCTCTATCAATACCATAATTTATTTACATTTGTAGCATTGTCATGGAAATTTCTGCTGTTCTAAAATAAGGAGAGCTCAAGTTTTCTAGCAAAGTTTTCTAGTCAAAGGGTTAAAGCCTTGCAGTTGGATTGGCTGCTTGAAGAGGCAGCACTTTCTTATATTCTTGACCTCAGTAATTAAATTAAAATTTTCTGATGTAATTGGACAGATTTTGCTCACAGTCTTAACGTAAATACCCATAGATTTTTTATTTATTTATTTTTTTTAGTAACTTTATTTAGGCAGGGTAGCCCTTTGAGTTGATGCTTTATCTAATGTCTATAATATATGATTCTAGGTCTTAGTAATTATTGATGCCAAACCACGAGATCTTGGTTTACCAACAGACGCATATGTTGCAGTTGAAGAAGTTCATGATGTAAGTATATTTGGAATTTCATTTATGGTATATAAAATGATGGCACACTGTAAGTTACAAACAAGATGCCCTAAATGGCATTCATTTGGTTAGTACTGGTAGTAGGATTGGTGACTGGGCTGAATTTATAGTTCAAATGCCCCAACGTCCAGTCTTTCTAACATGATTTCAAAGTCAAATGCCACACTCCTGGGCCAAGCCATGAATTTAAATGCCCCAGGGTTTCCCAGGGATGGGGGGTGGAGGGGGGTTACACTGACTAATGCATTAAGTAAAGAGAATATGAATTGTCTCGAGTACATGTACTATGAACATTCTACTCTAACTGGTGAATGGACTTTGGTAGTTTATTTATAGTTTATGCCATTTTTATGAGGAATCATACTCAAGAATCACTCCCAAGAATCCACCATCATTCATAACTCACTTGTTCTGAATTTGAAACCAGTTTTTATTTTATTGTATTTAATTAGCATTTCCCATTTTCCCTGCTCGAAAAATGCTAACCAAAATAGTTGACCCATAATTCCTTTTGGGGAACGCGATCAACTCAGCTGGTTATGAACATATTTCAAAACAATTATCTTGTAAATGCAAACGAAAGGGTCAACAACAACAACAACATTTATCTTAATTTCCTTTCAGAATACTAAAGCTAATCATTTATACATCAGTTATTCAAGTCCAAAGTATATGGCACACAAAATGGCTTAGATCAGCAATAAACTAAAACTCTTATCAATGTAGTCAGTTTCACTTGGTAATTTACTGCCAGCTCTGGGCTGGAATCTTTGCTTTAACATGAAATGTTGTCTGACTAAAGTTTTGTAAAATATTGTATTGTCAAATTCATATTATTCTCTTTAACCATAAAATGGATGGCTGCCTTCTCCCTACATCTGTCACTGTTCTTATTGTTTTCCTTTGAATCAAACTACGGTAAATAAATAATTCTACAACTGTTAATTAGGATGGCACTCCAACCACAAGGACCTTTGAGCACATTCCAAGTGAAATAGGTGCAGAAGAAGCAGAGGAAGTGGGAGTAGAACATCTGCTCAGGTTTGAAGTTTTGTCTGACTATTCCAATGTATTCAATTATTTAAAGTTAACTTATTTCAAGATAATGAGACAAGGTCATTAGTTAAATAAAGACTACAAATCCTTATTTCTATGGAAAATAATCATAATCTATCTTCTTCCTCTATACATACATTTATGTTTCATAGTGAGTACTTTATACAAAACGTAAACATACCATGAATCTTACCGTATTTATAGCCCCTTCTCAACTACATTCCCCTAAACACTTCAATCTCTCAGACTATTGTTCCTTAGTGTACAACCATGAATTCTTACATATCACTTGACCTTAAAAGCTGTTTGAAAATTAGTAGTAGTAACTTTATTTAGGCAGGGTAGCCCTTTCAGCAATAAGCTGGTATCCATAGAGGCCCTGCAATTGTTCTAACTTCAGAAAGGAAGTGTTTTTGAATGCTAGACTCGGTGTCTTGTAAATAACAAGTCAATAAAACTGTTTTATTACATAATTCTTAATGTTACTATTTGTGTTGATATAATTTTGTTGTTCTTGTCATATATATTTTAGGGACATCAAAAATCTGACTGCAGGCACACTGTCGCAACGCATTACAAACCAGTTGAACTCACTGAAAGGTCTTCATGCTCGTCTCTGTGACATTAAGGATTACCTTGAAAAAGTAGCTACTGGTAAACTTCCAGTTAATCACACTATTATCTATGAGCTACAGGATGTGTTCAACCTACTACCTAATTTGAACATTGAAGTATTCTTTAAATCTGTGACAGTTGTAACAAATGATCAAATGATGGTTGTTTATGTGGCATCACTTATGCGTGCTATCATTGCCTTGCATAACTTAATTAGCAATAAGGTCACAAACAGAGATGCTGAGAGAGACGAGGCAAGCAAAAAGGATGAGAAGAGTAAAGAGAAAGAAAAAGAGAAAGAGAAAGAAAAAGACAAGGATACCAAAGAAAAAGAAGACAAAAGCAAAGAGAAAGAAAGCTCTGCTACCAAAAAATAAGAACATTTTAGCAAATATTTTGTTTTGTACTATTATTGAATCTGTTTTTTTGTTGTTATTACATTGAAATGTACATGTTGTTGATTTAAAGATTAAATTGATGGTCTCAGCTCTGATCTTACCACATTGTTACCCTATAACCTTAGCCATATTCCTGTCCAGAGTAACTTTAATTGTACTCATTAAAAAACCATTAATATACACCAAATGCAATAATGGCCGCCATTGACTTTCAGAAATATAAACTAATCTTGAAAAATAAGCACCACCTTCAGAAAGAGCAAGCAGAAATATGTATTTCTGGAAAGTTTTATTGCTATAAATCAAATTCCAGTGAAGTTATTTGGAATAAAAAATACAGAGATTTATATGTGTTCAGTCAACTGAGGACTGACTAGCCTCGTTGTGGTGTTTTTGCAGTGTTTTCACAATTCTAAATTCTCATAACTTCTCAAGAGTTTAATATTTCTACCTCAAACTTTCTAACTATGTGAATATCATTCTAATCTATAATTTTATTGTAGTGCTTAATTAAAATATGATTTAAAAATTTATGATAATGAAGTGGCAGCCATTATTGCATTCGGCATATTCAATTAGGGAGCTAGCAAATGATGTGCACAAAATGATTTTGTTTTTATTTATTATACTTCCAATAACTAATTTTACAAAAATAAAGTAATTAACTGTTGTGGAGAGACTAGACAGATGAGAACCACCGATGAATTTAGTACTCCAAATAAAAGTAAAATATAACTTATAAATTAATAAATTAGTATTATAAAATTAAAATATGACAAAAGAGTAAAGCAGCCAATCTAATGATAAATAAGTCGAGAATAAATAAATTAAGTTATAGATGTATTTACAATCCTACTATTAGAGCAACAGCATTAATTTTAGATATCCAAAAATTGTCAAAAAGAGTGATGAATGTTTCCCAATAGTGTTTTGTCAGGATAGTCTGATTTCAATTGGTAAAATATTCAAATTTATCAATAAAATTAGGAAAGTCTAGAGGGGTGGAGTCCCTGTCTGCACTTAAATAGAAAAGTCAGATCCAATAATTCATGGTGCAGAGAAAAAGGGAGCAGCTTTGTAATTCATTTGTAATCAGCATCATCCTCGGGAACCCAGGGGTAAAATTCTGTCGCTTGTTTCTCGCTGTTATGGTGGCCTTCATCTAAGGAAATTATATCATTATATCATATATTATTTCATATACTTCATGCTGATTGGTCAACCAATCAGAAAAGAGATGAATTTCGACTTCCGGAACAAGTTCCAACAGACTCTGTGCCCAGCTGGGGCATTTCTTCTGGTAGACTTCATGCCCAGGGGTATTTCTTCTGGTAGCGAAAAACGAGTGACAGAATTTTACCCCTGGGTTCCCGAGGATGAATCGACATCAGAGCATAATATGAACCTTGTTGCTTTGTGCTGGACTTTTTCCAGTTTAATGGTCGATTTGGAGGAAACTACAGTAGGCAGATCATTTATATATAATAGGAATAAAAAGGGCATAGGATGGATCTCTGGGGAACGAACTTGACAAAACCATGATAGTAGAACCATTTATTCCATCATGGCGGTTTCAATTTCAACAAGAGGCCATGAGGGATTACGTGATGACCTCTGTACCAGTCACAATACAGGTCCATAATGTAATAATATAATTCTAAATTATAATGAATTTTTAAACAAAATTATGTAAGGCTGCATTCATTATGTATGCAGAGGAAGGGGGGGTGGCAGAGGGGGGGGGGGGCCGGTGCAATTTGTA
>JAUUIK010104176.1:5372-16155 GCA_032270385.1 Urticina crassicornis | reverse complement strand
TACTGCTACTGCTACTGCTACTGCTACTGCTACTGCTACTGCTACTGCTACTGCTACTGCTACTGCTACTGCTACTATATACGACTTGTCCAGCTACTCAAGCATGCATGTCATCCCTTGCAACACGAAGTGATTTCTATAACCTCACTCCAACTCTCTTGGGAAGGATTTAAATACAATGAGCGCTATGCTTAATGATAAATGAGGTATCGGGATGCTTTGTCTCTCCCTAACTCAAAAACAAAAGAACTCCAAATGCATGAACAACTCAAGAACCCGGCTAAATAATTTAGAATCACACTCCCAAAAGTATTGCCTCTAAAAGATTTCTTAGAGATGTGCTACAAACTGGCTTGAAAATGTTCCATAGACCAAAGAAATATTTGTTTTCATTAAAGAAAAAACAGATTTGTAAGAGTCAAAGAGTTAGTCACGTCAACATGCGTCTATGGCGGGCTTACAAAAACCGTCAAGAATACGGCCACCTGTGGGAAAATATCGGGGCTTAACTAGGACTGCTGTAGCGCTAAACTGAACAGAGTGTATAACACCCAGTTCTAAATCTTTCAACCTTAGAAAAAATCTCTGTAAGGGCTATTTTTTAAAGATCTAAAAAGTGTTTAAACGTACGCGTGTGGCGTTTGCTTTGTGCCTTCATGGTTCTGTGGTTACCAACGGGCGCGTGAAAGCAGAACGCACGTGAACATATTAATTCCCGCCGTTTTTATTCACTTTGAGAGACGACACAACAACAACCTTTTCATGTGACTTAATCTTCTCAAATTTCCTTAAAAAAAACAATTCTGACGGTAAGAATTGATGTCAAAGGCCAATAAAAGTGGAATCTTGTTTGAATCTATAATTCTGAATCGAGCTTGATAACCGAACTTGCTAATTGTTGGTAGGCTAGTAACCAGCATACTGCCGAAACTATTTTGATCTATGCATAGAGATATTAATAATCAATTTCGGGTCAATCTTCGGCCATTACTTTGTCTGATGCTCAACATTAAATAGCTTTGAGATATTGTATCTAAGCTTCGGTATTCAGAAAGGGTGAAAAAATTTCGGCAGTAATTTTGCTTATATTTAAGGCGAGTTGTTAGGGTGCGGTTTAACTTACAGCTGTCGCAGTCAAAGATTGTTTAGCATAATCGATTAAGCTTTGAATGAATGAAATTTTCGGCGTATGAAATGAATTAAGTAGTTTGAATGGAAAACGTATTTTAAAGCTCGATGGTAAATTAAACGATGAGGTACAATGTCGAAGCCTTAAGCAATTTTAAAGAGTTCTTGAAAATACACTATTTTGTATTAATAGGACTACCGTATAAGATAGAACGAAGCAGGAGAATTGATATCAAGGTTTATTTTGCACTTTAAACTACGTTCAATGGGTTTAGCAAAGAATGCCGACAGTGATTGTGGAATGATTGAGAAATACAAGATTTAATCACATCTAAAAAATACGATTTAAAATCCCTTGAAATTGTTTTTGTCATTGCAAGTATTTTTTTAAATTATCGATAGATGTCATTCATCAGTGGACGCTCAGAGAGGCTGATTTTTACATAACAATATCACAGCTTCTCCTGCTGGACACTATTGTAAAATACTTGCACAATGTTACTTAAAAAAATACCGATAAAAGTTCCTGCAGCGATTTAAAAATATTAATCCACCACAATCGTGAAATCACGGAAATAACAAATTTAGAGAATAACTTCTGAGAGTAGAATCTTTATAACTCCTGTACATTACTGTTACGTTGAAAAGTAAGGTGATGATAGTTCGCGCGAGCTCGCAGCAATTAGCACTCTACTCATGTAAAATTAATAAAAGCTCACAGAAAGATTTTTCAAGAAATATTCATTAGTTTGTATCCAAATGTTTGTGTTTTGTCGTTGCTTTTTTGTCTCCAGCTGTTTTAATGCTAGCACGGTATGAAGCCTTAAAATTTGAGAATTCAGTGAAAAGTAGGCGTAGTTGGACCGTATGAAAGCATATACTTCGGGACGATCGATCAGAAATTAGGAAAAATCGACCATAAGGTTTGCATACTCGCAAACGTTTTAATTGAGCCTCAGAGGTTGTGATTATTATTTCACAAATGGAACAACAGACAAACAGTTTTTGAGAGCTGTAAATCAAAGGTTGCGCATTGCAAATTAATCAAACGTTTTCAGGACAGACAGAACTGCCAAAATCTATAAAATATTCCGAGTTTCATGTAGAAGTCCAATTTAATACAACTTTTGTTTTTAAAGGAAACACGCAGAAAAGCATTCGTTGGTGGTTTGAATTCAGAGACCATGTCAAAAACAGTTGCAGAGGTTTTTGTCGGCGTTTTCGTTCTAGCAAATGTTTGAATATAGTCAAATGTGTACATACAGTAAAAAGGCTAGCGTTTTTTTCTGTCAAGTTGACAAAATTCTATCTATTTACTTACGAGCAGAATGACCTACTAATAATATCTAGAAGATGGTTTTTGCTATGCAGGTTTTTTCCATCGGTTTTGTGCATGTATATCAACCAAGCCATCCGCATGAGGCAACTTTCTCCACGATCCACATTCAAATTGTTATAACGCCATGAAACAATGCATACAGTATTGCATGGATTAGTCCTTTATTATGTGCAGATGAATGTCAGATGAAAATTCAAATAAGTATTCTGTACGATCGATATGGGATAGCCTTATTTTCTGCCCCCAGGAGTGTCTAAAAGCGCGTTAACTTTTCAGGGTAATGGCGGGGGTCGAGCCCAGCACGAACGAAAACATTGTCTTTTCTATCCTTTTCCAGACTTTAGGTTTATTAAAATAAAAAATCCAATAAAAACAACTTCTAAGAAGACATATCGAGTTCCTTTTCATGTGTTTAATACCAGTGTAATTTTCGCGGCTTCTAATAATTTATTTAGCTAGTTTTGCCAATGTTTTGATCCCGTGAAAAACACTACAACTTAGCTATAGTTTGTTTTCAATATAAACAATTTTTCCCAAGGTGAATCCTTATTACATATGACATTCGCATATTAATACAAACAGCTTCAGCTGAGTTATTCCATCTTTTTTTAATCATGGTCAGTGGGGCTTGTACCAAATTAGGTAAGACTTGGAGATCTAACAGTTCTTCTTTTTGACTAAATAAATATACTTCTCGCTAAAAAATACAAAACATAAGCGACAGCTGAAACGAATATGCAAATTTATCCGTCGATGATTTCCTGTGAATTAGCGGTATCTTTCTCGACAGTTACATTACGAATTTACCTCCCTACAGACAAAATCTCGAGTTATAAACGCATTGAAATATAGGAGAAAACAGTCCGCTTTCGTTTTAATTCTATCGACTTCTAAAATAACCAAAAAAATGAGAAGAAGGAAACAGTTATTGACGACAAGCAGTTCGAAGGCTATTGAATCGAGAATTAACATAGAAGTTGACTGGACCATGGATCTGATTTTGTTGACTAACTGCCTAGGTATATTCACCGAGGATGCACAGTGAGAGTTGGCATTCTGTAGCTCTTCACCATAGCCAATGCATCAATAAGATCGCGGTCTCGGTCGCTCAAGCGATTCACCAACAAACTCGTCCTCGCCTCTCGAATTTAGCATTTGTCTAATTACAGAGGTTCCATTTAAAAATCAATAACTCCAAAGAATATTATTGAACAACGAAAATTTACAGTCTGTGTCATATCGCTTCATCTTGGGTCGTATTTAAGAAAAATGTTAGTTTTCTAACTGGTACCGGGGTTGTTTTCGGCGACACTAAACAGTCATAGTTGTAATAATACTTAATCTGTTGATTATATTTTCTGAGTATTACCAATGATAGAGCCATATACTTTCCCCTAAAAAAAATTAATATTATCACAATCTAATGTCTTATTCCGATATTAATTTATAAAATTCTGGGATTACAAGAAACCCTAGTTATGTAAGGTTGTGCGAGAAATAAATAGAAAACAACAGGGAGAGTAGAGTCTTTACGTGACGGATAATACATTACCTATCGAAGTGTATTATTTGCCAGATTTTTTTCCCTTTTCAACAAAGAAGTACATCAGTATAATTCTGATTATCATATTACGGAGAGCTAATGAAGTTTCGATTCGGAGAGTTCAGACTTTGAGCACAGTCTTGCTGGCTGCTGCTGCAATACATCGGTTCGTATTTCAGTTATTTATGTGTCAAGGAAATGTAGACAGGGATGAGAGTTTTCGCCTTAGAAACGCAAGGAAAAAATTATAAAATCACTTACCATTTAGGACCTTTCCTCATCATGGAGTGGTTCTCGGTTTGAAATCCTTCAACAGTAAAATAAGCCCTCCATTTTTCTCTTTTACATGGTAAACAGCAGAACATTACTTCATGTTTCCCAGGGAACAAGTTTTCGTCTAACCCGCGGCGATCCTTTCTTCACGTGGCTGCTAAGATCGTTCAGAACTATCGCGGGCTCGTACACGTGTGGCTAAACCGAGCGTTTTGACGCTAAACGCTTGCAACTGTGAGAAACCTCGAAGTAGAATCGATTCGCGACAGTTTTGTGCTGGAATTCGAACGAACTCGGTCGATATTCAAAAACTGATTCGAAGATGGTGGATTGTATTTACAAAACTTACAAAGCCAGGCTATTGTTTCGACCATGTGGCCGATAAGAAGATTTGATCACGAACAAAAGCTTCCACCTGACCCATTTGAAGGGTGAACAATGGCTGGAGTATTGACCAATATTATGTACCCAAGGTCTTCAAATACAACGCACTCCCAATAGTCTGATTCCCGCCCCCCAGCCTCAAGTCATATTCTATGATCCTGAGGCGATTCGCATGGAGTTGTCAAAGAAGTTTAGCAGGTTCTCGAGAACGTAAACTCAAGTAAACACTCCGTCGTTTGTTCAGTAACGTACACAAATTTCTAGCCGTGAAAAGTCATGCCGGGTGTGAAAGAATGGGCAACAGTTTTGAAGTACGCCAGTCATAATCGTATTTACAGGCTATTGAATGTGGGTAATCGCAGTCACTGATGAGTAAACATTGAATTGATCCAAAGCTATTGGTTATTACTAAGTACCATGTGGCTAATAAGAAACGACAGCCAACGATACCGGAAAGTCAATCTAATGACGTTTGTTTTTCTTAATTTGCATTCGAACTGAATGTTTTTCAGCAGTAGTAAATGAGCAATCAGACAACGCCTTTCAGTGAAGGCATTTATGAGCTGAACTAATCAGGTACCAGCAGGAATATGTCTAACAGTAAACACATCACTGCTACTCGCAGTATGAAATGCATGCTAGAGTAAAACCAAAGAAGGATTTTAAATTGTGAATCTGAAATCAATTAAAATGTCACGCTTGCTCCAAGGTCATTGTGATTTCAGCGAGCGTTTTCCATGGAGCACACATCGCCGCGTGGACTTAATTGTCGGAGTTGTCAACTGAACCCGGCTCTCCTCGCCATACGATTTGCGTATCGGCTTACTTGTTAAATACTAATAAAAGCCGGTCACAATAATGAATATTATAAGTACTGAATAATAGAAATGACATAGCTAAATAAATTACCTGTTTGAAACTAGCTTCGAGGGAGTTGATACTGCTCGTAAAGGTAGCGACGATATCAACACTGCAGCAAAGCAATGCACTCCCGAATGCTTTGAAAACAATCCGAGAAAGAAAGAATGAAATAGTACACCTCCTGGGTTTGCAGTTTTGAGGTATCTTAGAGACAGAACCGCAGACTTTATTACGATAGCCCCAAAGTAAACACGCCGAGTTTTTAGAAGCTTATTTAGTGAAACGAATTAATTTTTCGCGGTACGTATATTTTTAGACTTTGATGAAAACATAGTTTCTTTGTTTAAGTTTGAATATGGTGGCGATTATTCGGTGTCTTCCAGCTGGAATGCCAGTAATTGATACCGATTTTGAACCCCTGTTTTGAACGAAATTCGCCACTTAGGATATACTTTAAATTAGCAAAAGAAGAGTAGCACATGTTCAAAGTTCCAGAAAAAGTACATGCAGAACGTGTAAAATCCTCAAAAAAAAGGTAGGAAATTTAATTTCATTAACATAAAACTCCAAAAATTCTAATACAGCTAGGGACAATGCAAATAATACCATGAAAACACTGATGTCAAAAAGTTAACTATGGCTGAATTGTGCATGAAACAGGCTTAAAATTTAATGTGAGACGAAAGTCTGGTCGAAGAACACAAAATTCAGAAAAAAACGGTAAACTTCAAGAGTAGCACAAAATAAACAACAGTACAATTTTGCATGGCTTATTTGTTAAAAAACCACGGTTAGGAAAACAGACTTAACGGAATTCCCTTAAGACAAGCAATGAGCTTAACTTAACTTAACAACAACAACAATAATTAAAAACAAAACTTTTATATTTTCGACAATAGATCCAAACAGTGTTCACAATCTTAAAAAAAACAATTTATGCTTTAATACTGCAGAATGAATTGCGAAGAGGTATTTAAATCGTGTGGACATTAAATTTTCTCGATGATTTGAAAGAAATTAATAGCTCATTTGATTGTCTAAAACATGAAGACCTTTTTTTATTTATATTTTATCAATAAAAGAAAAAAAACATTTAATCTAGTAACAAAATACTGTTTTAATATTTTGAATCTATTTGGAAATTGTTCACATTTTACATCATATGTATTTGTTTGTATTCCTTATATACCTTTTTGTTGTTTAGCATGGAATAAAGTTTATAGTTTTATAAATCGATGAAAAACATTTTTTCCCAAAAATAATTTTCCCGAATATAAAAAAAGAAATACTAAATATTAGATAAAGTACATCACATTTCTGTAGTTACGAGTGATTATTAATAACTACCATTATTATAAACCGTTTTTCTTGGTAATATGCCTAGATACCAGCTTACTATTTACTATGTTTTTAAATGAGATCGTTAGGTTGTCGTTTTGGAACAAAACATAGGTTATTAAATAAGGCAACGTAAAATTCACATATTTTTGGGTTCTTCAATAGTCAGATACACTGAATGAAACTGTTGAACTACTTGAAACTTTAGGTTCCTTTCAGACTTGATAATGACCTGGGCTCGATGCCTGCCGGGGTACTACTTCCCTTTGCCGGGTAGGGCCCGTGCATGGCAGGGCATTATTTTGCATGACATCTTGTAATAAAACTACGTTTATATAGCGGGTACATCAGGCAATTACCGAGCCCGGGATCTAGATCTGAACTTGATATAAAAGACGTTTTCCTCTTTTCTAGTTGGAGGTTGAGATACAACACTGCAGGGCTGTCTCACAATTCATTATGTTCCTGACCTATATATGTCCTACTAAACATTCCCTATCTCCAAGACAACTTCTTTAGCTATACGAGGCAGGGTATCTCCAAACAAACAGCGACAAACGGTTGCTTTCTTTAGCGAGGTAATATTTCACTACATTTGAATAAAGATATCTTCAAACAAGCAAACTTTAAACATGCATGTATTTTTACCTTAGTCTCAAAAACCGGCACTGCTAGTTGAAGAATACATGAATTAAAATGGTTATATAAATGTGTTTAAGATAGTACCACCACTCGCAGCATTTCTGCATAAAACTGGCTTTGAAAACTCGTCGATTGAAATTTTAGAAAAGGTTGATTCTCATTTCACTTTCGTCTGGGGTTTTTTCCTTGCACGAAAGTCTCGTTATGTTAAAAAAATAATCAATCATTTTCATTTTAAAGTCGTAACTGTCAAGACGATCATTTCACAGATGTCCGACTAAACATAGGTATTAATGTCAGCCATTATGAAGAAGAGTCTTGAAAATATCAAAAAAATAAATTAACTACAATTTTGAAAATTTTCTTGTTCAAAAATATTGATGGAATAAATGAAATTAAACATTCGTAAATGCCGTTCAAAATTGTTGTCAAATTCATAATCAATTGCAACGTAGGTAGATTAAATAAAATACTATTTTACCTACTGAGCCGTAAATTTTCGTATACTAACTGAACCCGTTTTGGAGACAAAAAGATTATAAATTGTAGGCTTTGGATGTTAAATATTTTTCAGCTGTGAGTTTCAATTATAAATACTGTGTACCGGTCTTTGCATTGAAAGATATACAATACATGATGATTTAATTTTACTATCGTTCTAGTTCACATTTTCCCGTTTACCGGCTATTGAAATCAGTAACACTTTTTGCATACTCTTACTTGTCTAATTGTTATGTATTTCGCGTAGGAGTCTATCTTTTAAACATTTATCTTATTACTTCTGAAAGATTTCAAGTACTTTGCCTAAAACGCCACCGTATACTATTGTATAGTGAGAGCTGAAGTAATTTAACTACATGTTTTCGAGTCATTCAGAAAACTTGGCAGCGAACCAATTACGTTTTAAGCAATATGTTTGCAAGAAGTAAAAACAATTTGTTAGCTAAAATTGTTTATATTATTGCTTTTGTTTGTGATAAAACATATGATCCCGAATTTACAGCTATAAACGCACCCCAAAGCACAAGACGTATGATACATAACTATTGCAGCTTTGGCAAATTCGACGGAAAACTTTAAAGCACTTGATTACAAACAGAAAAAGGTCTCTAAAAAGATACTTCGGTTTGTTTTTACTAAATTAGTTTATGCAAATTGGGTTTGTTAGTTTTGAGAAAAAAATTAAGGTTTTCATTGTGACTTCGAAAAGTCTTCATTATATCTTAAAGTTTGCATTGACTCGGCATATATAGGTTTGTTTTAGTTTGTGGTATTCGTTTGCAATAGAATAAACTGCATGACGTTATAGAATTTAATCCATGCACTCATCTTCGCAATGAAAACATCCCCAGCGCAAATTTTACCAACTATTCACCGCAGTTTTCAGATTTTAATTTACTCAACTGAGAGGGTGAGTGCGTCATTTAGAACATAATTCAGGATCGACAGTATTGTTTTCTACTTAATTGGGCGATGTAAATGATATCTAGCGCTAACACCCTGCAAATATTAAATAAACATACAAGATACAGTTTTGGTTTCTGCTTACCTGCAAAATGCAAGCAGGGAACGTCCACAATGTCTGCACTTTACAACTCTCCTCGCTCATGTGTAATTTAGTATCGAGAAACGCTTCAAATCACGTAAGTAAGTGAAGTAAACTCAAAATAAAAACGTCACTACATTTGCAAGGAATATCCCCTCGAGTTTCCATTCAAGAATTGCGTAATGAAATCTTCATTCTCTCGAATCACGATAGTTTCTCTGTCACTCGATTTTCTTTCGTGACACGGACCTCTGACGAGCAGCAGTCGCACAACAGGTGGATCCGTTGTGTATATTAACAAGGCAAACCATGTTTCGTGTTGCGGGATTGGTTAACCATAACGCTGATAACCTAGACCTTCAAGACGTACGTCTCCCATGATCCTCAAAGGGGAGTAAAACTTACGCATGCGCATAATGTCAGAGTGGAGACTAGAACGAGCTGTTCGATAAAACCTCTCAGTGAAGTGACAGCCATCGGAGTAAATATAAATTATTTTAAAAGTTCATTAGAGCTAGTTAATACTAGCTGTTACTTTTTTCTCGAATTTCACACACAGCACAGAAAAACGAAATATGAATTATCAGATACCTGTGATGTCATAATGCGTTACTATAGAAACAACGACCACAAACTACTTTCAGTGAATATGCATATACGGTTGTTAGACATGTTGGGGGGAAAACCGGCAGTGACTTTATTTTTTCGATCATTTGTTCCCTAGTTAGCGATAGAAGATCAGCAGAAAGTACATTTTTTTCAAGTTAAAAATGCTGAATGCATGGGATTTTCTTTGAATCCATCAAACGAAATTAGTTCAGGTTTTCAGTGTTTTAAACACCGTGCCGTAAAATAAGCACTCACATGTCACAGTAAATTAGCTCTTCAAACTAACGAGTAAAGCCGAATTTTTCCCACGATTTGTTATTCTAGATTTGAATAAAGACCGATTAATCAGAGGAACTGCCAATCCCCATGGGATATTTGTATATCTAAGGTAGTTCGCCTGATATCTGCCAAACATTTAAAAAACACTTATGCCGTCTCTTCTATGAGTAATTTGTCAAAACAAGACACACCAAAGTAGACCTGTATTTCGCAATAATGTCTTCCTCACGAAACAGCAACACATAACTCTCGTCTTAGTATCTGCTTCCTTCCTCAACACTAACAAGACTCACCTGTTTATCCTTCATCTGAATCAACCTCAGAGAGTCTTTCTTTGAAAGCCGAGAAACTCGACAGAACCTAGACTCGTAGCTCGCACCATTCAGTCTAAGATGGACCGATCGTTTGTGCCGAGAAGTCTTAGCACAACGTCGTGTGGGCTGTCGAAGCGACGATTATGAACTAATGTTTTTTGTCCTCATGGTAACACTGAGATAGAAGTGATATTGAATTGGCGAGAACACTGGCGAATCAGGCACAAAGAAAGTGCCATTCAAATTGCTTAAGGGCAATAAATTTTTCAGAAATAGGGGAGGTATTTTTATTCATATGGCACGTGAGTGATGTCTGCAGTCAGTAGTAAACCAGTCTAACAACTACTAGAGCGTTCAGTGTACTTGTACTACGCTTTCGTTTTTTCTCATTTCATGATGCTGTGTGGCTTATTTAGCCGGGGGCCACTTAGTTCAGCCATTCAGTATAGAAAAAGGCATTGGCACCCAGCCATTAGAAGAGTGCTTAAAAATCAGCCGATGGCGATGACAAAACGAGTACTCAGTTA
>JAUUIK010104065.1:2003-16188 GCA_032270385.1 Urticina crassicornis | reverse complement strand
CCCCCCCCCACAACAACGAAATGCATGAATTGTTTTGGAAAAAAATATGTTTGTTGCCATTATAAATCGTTTTGATTCATTCAAATAAATGCATGCCCTCGTATTACGTTATAAATCACTCTAGTTGCTTGGTCTTGAAGTGTAAACACTTCTAAGTGAAAACCATAATAGGTTGATTTGAACCCGCAATAATTGATTCACTGTGCTATGTTGTCAAAACTATCAGCATGTACGATGACAGTGCGAAGTTGCTTGGCGGGGTAACAAGCGTTACACGTGTCTTTCCTGTCAATGTGTTTGCACTCAAGGAGGACTATGAAATGGTTTTTCGCTGGGATAGACTCTTGCGAACCTGATGTACGTGTGGGAAAGGAAAAGGAGCGGTTTGGAATAGAGTCTTTTCAACAGAATCAGCAGCTCATAAATATTTTGTGTGACACGTAACAGGTGCTCAATAAAACATGATACCACAAATAACAACACATGCAAATGAAAAACCCCACTCAGACACGCTAGACTTGTATAAGTCTATCACCAAAGCCGAGGGATTACAATGATATAATTCTTCCCTTAAGTGCCTTAGGATAGTGCTGTGTTGTATGCCCAGTGTCAAAAACATAACGAAATATCGTACTGAAGAAGGTCACATATTCACGAGACAACCTGCCAGTCGATAGGAACCGTCAAGTTTATATAAGGTCAATTGGAATGGCAAGCCTAATATATGTATACCACTAACCCGGGACCACTAAGTCAACATGATTTAGTTCGGTGGTGAGGGAATCTACTTTGGATTAACACTACACAAACCATCAAATTGCTTTGTTTGTCTGCGAGCCATTAATGGTTTTTTCCATTTGAAAGATTGTTGGCGTTGATATATAGTTACACTGTGCTCAGTGATAACCGAGGGTAGGTTACACGTGCTTCAGTTATCGTGCTGATTATGTAACCGTAGGACTCGCAAGCGGCATGCGGCAGTCAGAAGAACGGACTCCCGTGTGATTATTGGTAGGACATGATTCAGATGTTACATCGGATTTACAACATACATCTTTTCCAGTAACGTCCCAAGTTAAAAGGTGAACGCCAAATACACGAGAAACAAAATGTTCGACCCTAAAACATGAGTGGGTTCCGTTCTTACGGGGACTTCCGAGTTCCCTGCAAGGGTTGAATACCACCCCTGATGTTTTTCTAGTTTGAAATTATGCTTTGAAGTTCTAAAAAATCACGAGGATTGATCATGATCATGTGTCCCGGCAGCAGGAAACACAGGAATCTCTAGCTTTTCACTATACCTAGCCTTAGGCCCAGTTGAATCTAATTAGTTCAAGAAAGGTCGCCTAATTATCTTTTGTTTTTAATACCATTTGTACATGAAAAGTTCGACGTTTGAATCGGACCTTGATGATTGATTACTCTCGGCTTTGTTCAGCCGCCACTCCCCCTGCCCCTGCTCCTCCCGTCCTGTTGTGCAAAACAGGAACTGTACAACAACATCGGCTTGCAAAACTGATTGGAAAAGCCAGTTTTAGAACGGATATTCACAGTGGATCGAGCTCTAAGTTTTACACTGATGTAGCCAAATCTTCTCTTTATTTTCCATGTCCATTGGAGGTTGAAGCCATATTATGTACGCCCGTGGTGGATCCAAGGGGAGAGACCAGGGGAGCCCGGATCCGTTTTCAAACTCGCAATTCAGTAAAATGCCGTTTCAGAGAGCTAAGATTGTCCAAATTTCTCGGGCGTGCATTCATACAGCGTTCGACTTGGCGCCTAATAAAGAGGTTTGGCGGGCAAATTATCTATCGGAAATTGGAAATTCATTTTCTGCGACACCGCCGGGGCACTGACAATTGCTAGTTTCATAACTGGCAGTATAAATTGCCAGTTTACAATACCAAGTAGATAAAGAAAGTGTGAATGTCAGGGTTCAAAATAATTTTTAGGAAAATGCTGAAATTTGCAGGCTTTTTGGGTGTGGCTCATTTTTTTGGCAGGCTACTTTCAATGGTCAGCGCTACGCGTTTGTGAGCGAAGTGAGATGGACTCGTACTCTCAACACGAATGTTTTGAGCTTTTGAGCCTACATAAACCGACTGCGTTTTGAGGGTAAAACAACGTTTAGATTATTTAGTAGTAATTCATTGATCGGAATCGTTTTATCTTCCTTTTTCCCCGATTATAAAATTGCCGGCAAAGGTGCTGAAACTGCCGGCTGCTATTTTGAACCCTGAATGTACAGGCCCTAACAAGCCACCGTAGATACGTCACTTTTTCTTCCTTTTGTGGATGAGTGGTAGAGGTATATATCTCCGAAATTCATGGCGAAATTCAAGAACGTTTCGCACAGATAGACTATCATTAATCCAATCAATGTGTTGATCTTTGAAAGAGGTTCCATAATCCATATCACATTTAGTGTTCCATAACGTTATTGATTGGATCGAAATGAGATTATGAACATGCGCATGATTGGAATAATACAGAGATAACGCGGATACAGCACAAGAACCAAATAACTATCCCACGAATTAGATCTAGCCTTATAAAATCAGGTAGAGCTTTCATTATAGACTAGCCACAACTTGACCACTTTGATCCGAGCGACAAAGTCCTTCTGATTTCGTCCAACGTAAAACCAAAAAAAAAAAAAAAACGGCGCAGGACTATTTTAAGGAAGCGAGTGGGGTACAGTGCTCGGCTTTCACTGACCCTGTTTTGTTGGTTCTCTTCCTTGCTTCGAGTCAGTTTCTCCATGTTTTTCCCTGGGCGGTTAGCTTTATCGATTCGTTCCCTTTGTAAAACGAAGGTTTTTTTCATTTCTCTATTCTATTTGTTCTTATTTATCTTACGCGATCTATCACTAGAATTTCGTTGGTAGGTAATGTCAGCTAATTATAATAGAATAAAATTAAGTATGGTTATATCTTGTAATGGAACACAACCACATTTCGTCTAGTCGTATGGAGTCTTACCGACTTTTTTGTCGATGCCAATCCGCTGACCAAAAGTCGACCACTTAATTGGGTTTAGACCTCTCAACATGTCTCGAGCGCATATTTTAGTAATTACAAGTATAATCAGTATGCAAGGAGCCGTCTCTCTTGCTGTCTAATGCTGTGAATGTCTAAGTTTCCTTTTTCTATATGTTGAAATTGTATAGGTCAGAAGGAGTTGTGGAAATATAATGGTGTAGAGTTATCTACTTGTATGCACGCCCATTTCAGAGAAACCGGTACTTGTTGTCTTTAAATTACGAAATAGCTAGGTCATTCCAAGCTCGAATGTCATTACTGAGGCTATATATGGGAGTACCCCCCTCTCCCCCGGGTTACTGACCTAAATTACTTAATGTACCGCATAAGAATCGGTTTCAGTAAAAGGTTAAATTAGACATAGACAGCGTGCCCTAGGCTATACTAAATGTCCAAACATGTACATGACCCAGCAGAAACCACCATGTTGATTAATATATCCCGTTCTGTATGCGAGGTCGAGAAAAAAAAACATAGTATAAACATAATTCTTTTAGTAAATATAATGAGTAGAAAGTAGGCCATACTGTACTAGTTACACGAACTGTAAAAAATATCACTGATTACAGTAAACCATACTGTAGAAAATACTTATATTTTGATCAAATCATATCAAAAAGCTATTTATTAGTATTCATTTGCATTCTTTGGTTGAGTATATCTCTTGTTCCAGCGCTAAAGGTCTTGTTTTTGTTCCTAGCTAGTTCCGCTGATTACAGAAGCCTAATAATCGGAATTTGACGTGGCATTTATTTGACCGTCTTAGCTTTAACCAAAATATTTGAGACATTTTGAAGTCTATGTAAAATGCGTTACGCTGGTCTTAGAATAACCATTCCCTGTTCCAATAAACATTTATGATTACAACAGTTCCACTTACTTGTGTTTGTCGTGGAAGAGTACAAATCTGATACAGAGCTTCGGTTAGAAGACGAAACTGTCACTGATCGATAAAAAAAGCGTACAAAGTAATAACAGGAAACCAATACTTTGTCATTGAATCGCCCTCCACCAACTGAGTTTACAGGTTCATAGGTGAGTATAATGTAACATGATAATATTCCTTTTGTTTTCTTTGACCCAAGTTATAATAATAGCTGCAGAACCCGGGGAGACTACATATATAGGCCAGATTATCTACATCTACTTCGAAAACGGTGGCCAGACGAGGGATACCAAGATTGCGATGGATTATGGACTTCAAAATGTATTTAAATCCTTGTTTACTGGTAAATATCGAAAACGTATGAAAGCCTTATTACCAAAATACATCTTTTTCAATATTGTTTATGTTTGGCTTTGTTTGACTGTGTGTAAATAGAATTTAATGTACTTGTAATACCCACAATGCATCGTGGTCTTGGACTGTCCTATGTATGACTTGTATGACCTATGTCTTATCGCTCTGATAACCTTTTTTGGAATGGGTGTTTACCTTAAAAAGACTGATTTCCATGTGATAAAAACGTGCGCCAAGTGCGTGGATGTACTGTACTAACAACGGGAAGCCAAGACACGTCGCTGCGGATAAGTCAGAGGTACAGTGGCAATCCACATGCAAAAGACAAGTTCTGACGCCGAAAAACCGCGTTTTCAGATACAAAGCCACATGATTTTTTTTTGAAAAAAAAATTCGAGCGAGACTGATTTTGTGGGAAAAAGATTTACAAGTTTTGATGCCTGCTGGAGTTTCATTCATTTATTTATTGAATTTAGTTTATTGATTCGTGTATTTCATTAAGTGAGTTGAGTTCATTATAGAACTGGAACCAATGGATAAAGCAGTGGCCGGGAAAGTCTATTTTCCAGCAGGTATATATATGGAAGACATGGACATTGTATGAAAGAGCATGGCTAAGATTAGTAATCGATCGAAATTTCAGTGCTGTAGCATAAAAATCTGAAACGTTATAGCGATTAGAAGGATTAGTATGAGAAATACAGCCAAGGACCGATCAGCCGGCTCGCTTTCGTGTTTTTTTTTATCATTTAAAATGCTTACCATTCTGCATCAATTTTATTTAAAGACTTCAAAGCTGTGCTCAATTGCTAATTTATTTATGTCGGTATGGTGGTTCTTGTAAGAGTTTTTTTGTATTCACTAACCTGATTTATCGTAGTTATTTTAAAGTAGTTTTAAATTACATCTATCCCGGTTCTATAGCAGTAACGTTGCTAATTAGCTACGACCATTATCAATAAGAGATATAAATCAATAACTCATGACGTACAATCCCAAATTCAACCCATTACGTGAATCGACCTTTTTGACGATACGGCGGCCATTTTGAATTCTTTTGTTTTCGGAAATACACCTAGGCCTATTTCAATAAAGGTTGTCGCAGCCGAAAGTGACAAGCAACAAGCCAAGACCACATGCAAACAATGCTTTAATTAGCTGAAGATTTGGGACAACAATTAAATAAAGTTGTAGCCTACCATTACAAAACAACTAAAATAATCGTTTCTATAAATGATGAATAAGGCGTAAAATACAGATGTTATTTGCTGTCTTGTGTTGTTACTTTCAGCTGCGACAACCTTTTTTGAAATAGGTGTATATTATAGCATGCCCAGGGAGCAAATGCCCGGAAAATTCAGGGTAGTGTGGAGTCGCAATAATGTTCAGGCTATCCATTGTGTATTATTTCTCTTGCTAAGTACATCATGTGTTGTGCATGTATTTTGTATAATGTTTCACTCAGTTTATTCTGGACAAATGAGCTTACTAATTGCCACCCCCCCCCCCCCTGAGCATCCCATAAATTTATATTGCCGTCGTATCTACAAAAAGGACTATTGCTCACTAGTAATATTTCACAATAAATCTAATATTTGACTAGTTGATTGTTTTTTTATTTTTATTTCTTTTTGATTCTTTTTTTTTTTGGTATATTTACAATAATTCATAAAATGTCAGAGGTATACGACTTCATCATATTTCACTGTGATTTAAGTTCTATAGTTTTATAGTCTCGTTCGACTTGATATAGCGTATGAAAGTACGGCTGATATGAAATGATGTTTGACCCAATTTATGACACCGCAATTTCGATGTTTTTCTAAAATTTCTTTTGAAAACTTAATCATTGTAACAAGTTTACTATTCCCACTGGGTACCCCATGCACAATCGCACTAATGTACACGGATTACGTAACCCCAGCCATTTGAATTCGACTCGAGGGGTAGGGAGCATATTACGTAACCTATAGTATCCCCAGCATCACATAAATACCCAACCGTGTTCCATAAACCCACTCTCAAGGCTTTTCGACAAGACCGATAGGTCATCTACGACGCCACACCCACCTCTCCACACGATGAATTCAGTTCCCACTGTGAGCTACCCGCTCACCACCGCCCCAGGATTCATTCTCCCCATATCTTAGTGTAACCCATGGCATTGTGTGTGGGAGTTCTCAGTGGGAATATACTACTATTTCACAATGACGTTACAAAACAATTATTTGTCTCAGCTCCCGGCAGACATGATAGTATGAAAACAGCGACTGAAGAGACAACGGACTCGGTGAATACACCTAATTGCAAAATCGTTGTTTGGTTCAAAATGATAGAACATGGAAGACCAAATAGGGTTCATTCTGAACCTGACAACGATTTTGCAAATACGTGTATAATAATAGCGGTTTCACATCACCTGTGATGAATACTGAGATATTAGTCAATTAAACATTAATCGCTAATTCTATTCTTTCTTTTGTTTCTACTACACACTAGCTATTTTAATTTTATTTCAGGAGTTAACTGAAACATCTCTCTAATATATCACAAAGCTCCTCGCCCCATGTCAATAACCCTCGCATAGTAGCGATCTATAAAGTGACAGAAATTATGGTGCTTAAAGAAAAGACATTTTATTTTAAGCAGGAGGTTTTGTGTGATCCGTGATTTGGCCTAAATTGAGTGTGGAAAACAGATCTTATCTAAAAGTGATTCGTGACTTTTTTCGTGAATTTCGTTTTATGTCTCGGCTATTTATGAAGAACTAAACGTGACTCGTCAATTTGTTGAAAATCAGGGCGTGATTAATTATCAGAACCTCCATCGCCCCCTCAACTTCCTGATACAAGAAATGAAGGCTATTTTTTAAACAGTTACGTCGTCATTGTGAACGGCTATAGCGACAGTAACCTGTAACTTATATATTCCCTTTAGCCAGTACAATGTGATAGATGTAAAGGTATACAGTAGCGGTAGCGACAGTCACAAGCATCATGGGAAACCCTATCCTAGACGTGGAGAAAAAGGTAAATAAAGTTAGTAAAAGACAAATCATTAAAACTGGGTGATGTTTAGAGTTGTAAGAAGCTGCTCTAATATAGCGAAAGGAAGTCAAGCCATTAATCATGTCAAGCACCTTGACATTTTTAGTTTTTAGTTTAAACGTTTAGTTTTAACTGAAGTAGAAGCAGCCAAAGTGGAAGTGACGTTTAAACCTACAACCAAAGCGACAATCACTTACTCAAAATACACACTTGTTCTTCGTCGGTTGTCATTGCGCTTTCGTATTTATAATTTGAAATAATTCTACAATGAATTGTCTCGCGATTTGCTGTGGATTTTTACGAGATGATGAATACTAATTTTTTTTAATGTCGGCTACACAGGGAGTGGTTACCCAATCTCCCGAGCCAGAGGCTCGTGACAGAAGTGGCCGACAAACGTCTCTAGTTGAGTCGAGACCGCCATTTACGGTTGGTCCGGCAATTCGTACGACAGACCGATGCTCAACCAACTGAGCCAACCGGGCGGCCAGATGAAGAAAAAAGGATGACTTCTTTGTAAGATTCAAATAAATTACAGATGTTTCCATCATCGTTAAGATGACTGCCTTGATTCTTACTTTGTAAATTTGTTGAAGGATATTGGATAACCGTACTGTTCAGATAAACCCGCACACACCACGTTGGCAGAAGCACCAATTAGAGTACCGTTCCCACCAAGACACGCACCCATGGCCAACGCCCATACCAAAGGCTGTAATGGTAGTTTGACTGACCCGTTGTGAAGTTCTAATGTAATGGGAATCTTTAAATATTAAGAAAAACATTGATGTTATTCTATACAAGAACAGGTAACAATACATTTAACCGTAGTGGCGGCCCTCGAAGCGAGAGTATGAGAGCGGCCTACCTCGTCAAGTCCACTATGAATCACAAGTGGCCGCTATATAACTTTATTTATCCACAGTAAACTCATCAGGATTTTACATATACATATTTATTACTTAAAATTACTTATACTAATTACGTCTAATAAATCTTAAAACACCTGCTTTCCATGAGTGCTGTACAAATTAATATAAGATTAGGAATCAAGAACCATACTGCAGGTATTTTAAGTAGGTCTTGACTTACCATTGCAGTTGTAAAAGGAATGTTATCGACGAACGAGGAGGCGATAGCCGAGATCCACAAAATTGCAATTATAGCGACGGTCAATTGCGACTCTGGGTTTACTTTCTACATAAATCAATGAAAATACAGCCAGTCATTAGTTAATCCGCTTACCAAGGATTTATTGAAGGACACACTATGACTTAGCACTTGTTATGTAAAACGCCAACCAGAGATCAATGGCCATGTAACACCCCTACTGAAGATTCATTAAAATCAAAAACTAATTTTCGAAATTTAAAAATTCATAATGCCCTCAATATTTATCCGATTTTTCTCAAACTTTGGATTTTACAAGAACATTTGATGCTGACTGACCCGCCCATTAGCGGGTGATGAGCTAGCAGAATGAAGAAGGTTACCAAGGTTACCTCGATTGCCGTTGCGGTAGAATTGCTCAGATACGTGAACAAACCGAGTTCTTCTAGTGCCTAAAGTTGGTGACAAGAATGAGAAAGAAGAAAAAATGGTTAGTATTTACAGCATTTCTTAACAAGCCTATAATTACTCAACAACCTTCAATTTTGACGTCTATTCACACATTTTTTTTATGGCATTTAAAAACTTGACCCCATGTCCGTGAATACACTGTCCTGTCAAGTCTTGCCGTAGACGACAAAACCTGAGAATGTTATATCGACAAACGTACAGATGAAAGGTTTTTGTGCTTTTCACATTTTTCACTATAATTATCATTCAGTCATTATCTTATCACTATTTTGCCTTAGAAATGAGTTTAAATATTTTGAAGGAAAGAAAAAGATCAAAGACACGTTTTTTTCTTGACTTATTTGCTGCTGAATACTTTTGTGGTAATTCTAGTTTTAGTTGTTTTAACAAAGTTTTGGATGGGAGAAAAGAAAATGTTCTACTGACATAAAAAGCAATGTCAGTTTAGGACAATCAGAATGAAGTACACCGCTGTTGACAAATTTCGACAATGTGGAATGCAAAAAAAGCCATCAAAAGGTGCAAGGCGACGAGTGAAATTAGGGATAATATTTACGTTTGTTTGTCAGAGTAATTTCCCAAGTCTTCTTAGGCAAGGAAAATTACGGAGATTTGACAAACACAAGTGAAATTAATTCCAAATTTCACGAGTCAGAATTTGGTTACCTTATTATTGAGGACAAATTACGACTGAAAAAACTTGGAACCAGAAAGGGGCAACGTTTCCATGGCAACATTATGTGAAATTTCACGTTCATATTAGGGAGTAATTTGTACTCTATGGTATTAACATGATTATGATTATGATTTTTGAATGCAAGTAAACGGCACGTAGGTGTAAAGTCAGATACCACTTTTTTATATCTTATACAGAAGGGCGCATTGTTGATAAACATTGCCTTTATGCTAATGTTAATAATAGATGTTCAAACTTGCTTTGGTTTACCAGCCGATCGATTTTTGGTTGACATTTTACATGACAATGGTATACGTCACAATGCGGCCTCCTACACATACGAAACAAATAAAAAACTTCTCCTTGACAGTAAATTGACTATTGATAATGCGCTCTTTGACCCATAACCTCATTTGTTTCTACTATCAGGTATAACCATCATTTGTATATTTCTAGAAGTGATGAACACGAAAGCATTTGCTCTTTTGATCACTGCGCACATTTGTCTTTTTAGAGTGATGGCAATAAACCCGTGTAACAATCGCTATCGTTTTGTTTCTTTGCATCTGATAGACATTGACTATTAGATTTTGTTTCACGGGTTTACTGCAATCACCGGCTCTAGTCTGTTAGTAGAGTTCAAACAACCCGTGAAATCACTCAACTGAAATCACTCTAAAAGCGTGAAACAACTTACTAACTAAATAGTGATTTGTAAAAACAGCATTAGAGCACAATAAACCCGAGACCAGCGTAAATGCACTGACCGATTTCACTCTAGTCTTGGGGAGTATAGTCACTTTAATGGACTTGAGTATTAGAAAATACAAACATATGGGTATACGACACCTGCATGAGCACAAAGAGTCCTGCAAAGAACACTAAAGTGGTCCATTCGACTTTCTCCAATAACTCTTCAATGTTTTCAATATCTGCTAAGAGGATTAATGCAATTGCACCAATGACAGCAATCCAACCTATAAACATCCACAATCAACAAAAGGACGTTTTTTATAACAATATATTAAAATAATTATTTCATTTTTTTTTGAAAGTTTCATCGATTGGAATGAAAATGAAAAGTGGGTGAAGCTCTTTTTTCCGCGCGTTTTTGCCGAAGCTCCTGGGTGCGAGAAATAGATGCTACTGACAGCCCTTCCGTAGCCCGTATATATAACACACTGATTGAGAACGCAATCTCAGTTGAAAGCAAGGTACATAAATAGAACATCTTGAATCAAATGCAAGCAACCATTTAAGGTGCGGATCACCACGGTGCAATTTTCTCTGTAACTTGTCTTGCAATGGCGTTGCGACACAAGTTGTATAGAACATTACTCCGTCTGGCCTACCGTTCAACCCGATTCTTTTGCGAGACAAGAACTAATTACGGCATTCGATACCGAAAGTTTTTTTTCGAATTAAAACATACGTTACTACAAGAAGCCTGCAGCCCCATTTTAGATTTCCAAATATTAGATTGTATAGATTTAGCTCACGTCCCATTTTGAATAAAGACAGCTAAACACTATCCAAACAATAAACAATGATGTTTAGAACGATCTGATGAAAAATACTTTTCATCATTTTTAATCTGCAATTGACCCCTTTAGCAGAGAATGGGTGAGTCTAATTCGCTTCTCCTTCTGGCAACGATTGCAGCAACTCGTGTCAGCGTTGCACCATGTAGACACTTCTGCAACTGGTGTCAGTCGCCACGCCATTGCGAGACAAGTTAGTTACAGAAAAAATTGCACCGTGTATCCTTACCTTTATACTAGAGTTTATTTCGCATGAGCGGGAAACGTAGGTTATCCGAGACTCTTAAATGGCTTTGTTCCCATTTAAACCAATCAAAAAGCACGAAAACACATCTCCCGCGTCCAATCGGCATGGCACGGAAGTTTCCCACTCAAATGAAATGTCAGTTAACACATCACGATACGCACCAATTGCAAAATCTATGCTTTGTATAAAAGACTGGAGGAAGAAAAACAACACGACAGCTGATATAACCAAACCACTTTTGAAAAGAAGAGGAAAGTCTGTGATCTTGTACTGCAACCATAAAGAGCCAAATACAAATAAAACAAATAGAAAAAGGAAAAATCAATTTGGCAGGGTATCCACAACAGCGAGCGACAATTACTGCGGGCCGTCGAAGGGAAGGATCTGCATTCGACCACACTACCCGCTTGTGTGTATATACTGTGATATAAACACGCTGGGAGTTTTAGGGCAACGAGTAGCCTCTGATTTCTCGTTCCAGAGTGTTTATATCACAGTATATATAGTAGACACGCGCGGCCGTTTTATATTCCTTAAACATACCAAAGTGGCAAATGAAAGAGCCACAAAATCGTTGTTCCACAGGGAGGGGTGTACACCCGGTGCACCCTCCCCCTGCATCCGCCACTGTGACTTACATTCATACGTAAATATACAGCTGGAGAGTAAGTTTCAATTCAGTGAAGTCAAGAAAGTAAGTAGGACAATCACCTTGTTTTCTAGTTCTTGTAGGTTTTGATGGAAAGCTTGTTCTCTTGTTCTACAAAACGGATGTAAAACACAATGTAATGTAATGTAGTTCTTATAAAGCGAAATTTCACGGCGTGTCAATGCGCTTTACAATATTTCTTATCATAAGGACCGACTATTTACAGGTGCATTATGCAGCGAGGCGGCTTACAATCATGAGGGGTAATAAAAATAGCTGTGTTTTCAACATGAAAAATATTTTTTTAAATCAAGGGGAAAAAGTTGCAAGTTGGTTGCAAGGTGTATAAGTTTGATATATTTTATTGCGTCATCAGTTATCGTGCAACGTGGCATTTTAGACTCTAGTATAATGGTATACAAAAATAAGATATTGGAGCGTGTTACATATTCGTGCGCACGCAGGCACAGCCGTGTTACTCGTGCACAACTTTCCCTGTACTTACTGCCGGCGTTCCATATTTCGTATAGTGTTCTCAAGCAAGAGGGTTTTCTGTAAAAGAAGAAGTTTTACTGTTTTTTCTTCAGGAGATACGATCGGTACACGATCTGCTGTACGACGCCAAATCTCTGCTTCTCGTTTGAGCTCTGCGGTGAACGAACGAGAAACGGTTTAGACAAGAAACCGTGGATAAATTGTATGGATTAAAACAAAGAAGAAGATTATTATTAATAACCATTGACACCAATAAGGACTGGTCACTTATCAACAGTTTGTCTTGGTGATCGTATCTAAGTCCTTCTCTCCCCTTCCATTCCTTACCGACCCTCATGACCGACCCACTTTGCTATATCTGCATGCGTCAGAATCATGTCATACCTGCAATCTCTGGTGGGTCAGGGTTTTCAAGTCGGATTGGTATATACAGAAGTCTTAAAAACAACACAAGAGTATTTAGGAAGTTGATAAATGAGCGATTATTTTCAAAATTTGGCCATCAAGAACAGAAACTTACCGTAAAAACCCATAACCGATAATCATACAAAACACGATGCCAATCGACAGATGTTCAGTAAAGGAATAGAAATCGATGTTCTGTAACAGAAAGAGGTATCAGGTTTATCTTGTTCTTAATAGATTACATCATCATGGACTTCCATAACATAATCATTTGATTAAATCCCAAAACTCCAAATGGAATCGGTGGAAGGATAGGATACTACGTAGAGCCACTGTACAATCATATTTATCTATTTTATTTTAATAAACTAATTATTATTAGAATCACAGCCTGTCAACCAATCATAACGTTAGAATTATCACCACTTTGTTGCTTCAGCATATCAAAAGTAACAAGGTGTAATTATTAACTAGAGGAACTGACTAAAAGTCAAGAGTCAGGAAAAAAACTCAGACTCACCGCGTCAATGATTTGCTTGTGAGAAACGAGAAGAACGTTAGGTGGATCTCCGATTGCTTAAAAAATAAAAAATGAAATCTTCGGTGTCTTTTTCGTGGAATAGGTAACACTTTTCTAATTGGTTTAACACCTTTGATACCCATGGTTACAATAACCTTAATCAATATCACACCGTATACCGTATCAAAGTGACAAAAATAACGACTGGTATAAACAAGCTTACCCATAACCCTTTGAGCATGCATATTAAAACCTGCGTATTTTGCAGGTAGGACGAACCAGTTTTTGAAATGGTCTCGAAATGGTCTCTATATAAGGTTGCGGAACTCCGAAGCTGACATCGCTGAGCTGATTTTAGGACACATCTTAATGACAAAAATCCTTGTAAGTATCCAGCTGAGTTGACCGCGACTCTCAAAAGGAATTATGGGTCATTACATTTTCTGAGTAGGTTCATGGATAATGCTAATCTAAATATCTGTCAAAACTCTCGAATCTGATTGGTTGACGCTGACTTTCTTCTGAAGATTAACTCAGCTGGATAGCGCGTTTGTAAACAAGTTACATACCGGTTGCAGTTCCTCCTATGTTGGAAAATATGACCTCTGCTATCAGAACATACGTCGGATCTAAGTTCAAAACCTGACATAGTCTGAACATGAAATAATTGAATTAATCAGTCTGACATAAACTGTCATTAATGTACTATCATGGGTGTCATCAACAGTATCATCAACAGTATC